>VXAZ01009309.1:1424664-1491614 GCA_013399875.1 Gymnorhina tibicen
TTCCCTTTCTCCTTTCCCCTTCCCCTTTCTCCTTCCCCTTTCCCCTTCCCTTTCCCCTTCCCTTTCCCCTTCCCTTTCCCTTTTCCCTTGCCTTCCCATCTCCCTTCTCCTCTCCAGCCCCTTTCCCGCAGCTCTGCTCTCGCACCTCTCCTGCAGGGATCCTGGGAGGGCAGGGGCAGCTGCGGGAGAGCTCCCGAGCTCGGTTAATGAGGGAACAAGCACTTTCGGGGCACGCTACTGCCTCAAGCCAGTAAAAGATGTAGACTTGGGCAGTTTTAGATTGTTCACACCATATCTTGGACTGAAATCTCTGATGGAGCACAGCAACAGCTAAGCTCAGGGCTTGTTCTTTTCATTTAAGCTCTTGCCACACGACCAAACCAGGGCCTGTTACCTTGCTCTGTAGTTAAGTTTATTTGTACTGCAGTGCCATTGGTGATCTGGCCAACACAATCCATATTATTTCTTCAGTGTTTGTTCCCGTTTCACTGAATTGCACCCCAGACACAGTGCACTGGGATGGGGCATATCTGGAGGCAAACAAAAGGGACCTGAGCAGTGCTCTAAGGGAACGCACCAGTTCAGTTGTTATATGCAGTTACCAAACATTGAGTGTATCAGCAGGATATGTGGAAATGTAGTGTGACTCTGGATTTCTGGACATAATTTTAGATTTTCTGGAATCATGTTAGATGGTAATTTACTCTTCTAAGGAACACAGACATACGTATCTAAGTATGAAACAAGTATTTTTTAAGTATCTTCACTTTCTTATTTATTTTAGGTGGAGCTTTTTGTTAGTGTAAATAGATTTTTTTCATAGTCACTTTCTAAAAAAAAAATAAAAGTTAAAAAAATGTTATAACAAATGTTTCCTGCTGCAGTGGCCCCACCTCCTTCCCCTGGATACCTGTTACAGCAGGAGAGGGGAAAGCAAGCAATGCACCAGCTTTAATTGGAATAACGCAGACTGTGATTTAACGCTGCCGGCTGCAGCCACTGCCACCTGTTAGAGACTTTTTATTAATTAGCTCTGACCTGACTGTGAGTAAACATTCATTGGCAGTGGCAGCTCGGGCCCTCTTGGGCTGCTGGTTGCAGGGTCCAACTTCTCTTTTCCTGACCTAATCTTTAAGAACTGACTCTCAGTTAACTGCTGAAGAAAGGAACACATACACGTTACTTGACAAACTGCATTTCATACCAATCCTTGGACAGCTTAGGTTTATGCTAGAGTGAAGCAGTTTCAAATATGAAAAACAGATAAAAGTAGGAACTGGTTCCCTGGAGTCAGCTCCTCTTGTGCATCAGCCTAAATGTCTGTAAAGCAGAGAGGGAGATCTAATGTTTGTCAGAGCTCAGAGAGCCGGAGGAGCAGAGCTGTCTGAAGAACAGAGAGGTGCCCAGCTCTGTAGGGAACGTGGTGGGGAAATGTGGTTCCTGTATTGTCCCCTGCACTGTGGTGTGACTGTGAGCAGTGGCCCTGCCCTTGGGCACCCCACGGCACCCTGCCCTCGGGACAGGGGTTGTGTTCTGTGCCTGGGCAGCGGAGCTCAGCGTTCCCTGCCGAGCTCTCTGCTGTGCAGTCAGTCGGGGTCAGGATGGTCGGGTCTCTGGAGCCCCTGGTTTCTCTCCTCAGGAGCTGTCACTGTGACCACTCAATAACTTCCTTTTCTCTTCCTGTTCCCCAGCCTTGTAAAGCCCATGCGACACTATACAGTCTTCCTCTCTGAGGACTCCTCTGATGATGAATTTCAGCAGGAAGAGGATCCTGTCTCTGGCTTCTCTGAAAACTTTTTCTTCTCAGCTCCTTTCGAATGGTCTATCCTTTACTCTCTTGTTGTGTTCATGCCAGCTTCGAACGGTGGGGTTTGCATTGCTCAAGGCACCTGCTCCTGTACTGGGATTTTGGAGGTGCTCCTGGGGTCTCTGTGCAGTGCTTGATGAATGACCGGCATTTCTCCTGCTTGTTTGTTTTGATGTTGAGCAGCATGAAAAAGCATCCTCCTGCATGAAACACTGCAGCAACACACAGCTTATGGGCTTCCATTGACTCAAGCTCTGTGGGATGTCACCCTTCCATTTGTCCTTTGTTCCAACATGCTGCTTGTGCTCCTGTCCAAACCTTCCGCCATTCATTCTTGTGTGGTGCTACTGTGCTTTTGGGTTGTCCTGTGAGCCTCGTTCCAGTGCAGTTATCAGCCTTTTCCAGTGTCACCTGTTTGATCCCAGCCTCTCTGGTCTGTCAGGTATCACATCCCTGCAGGTGTCCTCTGAGGGCATTGAGTACAATCTGACAATTATACAAGAAGCAGGAAGTTTGTTGTGTGTATTTGTATCCAGCTTTTGAGTTTGTAGCTTGTACATTCCCAAACCTCTCTAACTCAGTCTTGGAAGACGGTGCTGAACAGCTGGGCCAGAACTGCTCATGGATGCTGTGGCTGGAGGGTTCTGTCCCCTGCCCACGCTGCCCGTGGTAGGGGAAGGAGCACGGCCTGCCCAGGGTGCCCGTGTGAGGTGAGAGGGGCCCTGCCAGCCGTGGGTTCAGCTGCACTAAATCCCTCTTGCTGCCTACTGGAACATCCCAATCCCAGCGGGCAGCTCTGAGCTGAGCCCTCACTGAATGTCAGCAGAGGATTTGTTATTTCCTAACCTCACCTGCTTGAGGATTTCTAGGGGATGAAAGGGAGATAAATTGCACAGAGTTGCATTCATTCTTTTAACAAGTGCAGTCACTGATTTGACCAGAACCTGTAGGAAGAGGGGCCAGGGTACTGTGAGCTGCTGCTTCAGAAATCCACATGATGCCACATCCAGGCAGTTCAGGAGCTGGGAGATGGATGATGCCCAGTCACAGCTGAGCAGCTGAAGCCTGGCAGCCACAGCTGGGTTAGACCAGGCTGGAGAAGGAGGCTGCCAGTGGGACAGAGGGTCTGCAGTTGCTAAAATCCATCGTGTGCTGCAGACACAGGTCTGGAGGCTTACAGGGAAGGGATGTGACTGCAGGCGGGTGGGATGGGGAGGTTCAGTAGGAAAGGGCCAGAAAATGTTCCCTCACTCGTGTTTGGGGTAGAGGAGACCAGTTTTGTTTGCGGAATATCCCTTGGCGGGTTGCAGCGTGACCTAGAGCGATGTGAGACTAAAGACACGACCGAAGTTTGTGAGATCCCCTCCTGAGGCCGTGTGCCATCGCTGTCTGCCTGGTACCTGCAGTGTCCCTGTCCTGGTGCGGGCTCAGTGCCTGCTGTGTGTGTGCTGGGGAGAGAAGCCAGCTGGGCTCCGTGTGAATTTGCATGATATAGATGTATTATGATAAAATATGGAAAGGGGAGGAGGGTTCTTCCATAGGATGTGTTTTTGCAGGTCTCACAAATATTTTCTTTTAATTGAAAGCTTGTTTAAATGCCACAGTACAACTGGCTGCCAGTCAAGTGCCAATCCTTACAGCCATGTGTGGCACTTGTTGTTATTAATTGGACGCACATCGTGCTGCTGTTCTCTGTACACACACCAAAATGCAAATGTGCTGGTTCCATTTTTTGCTGAGATACGTGCAAGAGAAGCATCCTGCTAACTCAGCCTTGGCTGGGAATGTAAAGGAGGTGTCTCCATAATGGATTGTGGTGTTTCTTGATAAGATGACACCAATGAAATCATTGGAGCCTGCACAGCGTTCCCAATTATTGCAGGAAAACACTGAGTTATGTTGTGTGCTGTGTTAGCTCGAAGCCCGAGGATGTCAGTGCCTGCAAACTCGGGGTGCAGAGGCCGGGCCTGGCCCGAGGGGAGCCCAGACAGCCAGCGTGGGGAGCTGGTGTCCCATTATCCCTGCTCCGAGAGCTCCCCCCTCAGCCTGGCTCTGCCTGCATGACCACAGCTTTCCTCTGAGCAGTTCCCACTTGGCTCTTGCCCTTCTGAGCACCCTCAGGTGCCAGCTCCCCTCTGCATGTCCCCCTGCCCTCGGGCACTGCTCCCAGCCTGCTCTGCACGGGGCTCTCTGAGCTGTATTTGCCACTGGGGAGCTCTTGGTAACACATCCAGCTCCTTAGGAAATTGTGTTCAAAACAAAGAATTAGGAGTTTGGTCATTTGCAACGTGATTTTTGGTTCTGTGCCAGGCCTCAGCCGTACCGGGCCCTGAAGGAGTCGGACAGTGCCGATGGAGAGGACGTGGGCAGCCCGGAGAAGGCGAGAGAGCCGCTGCCCCCGAGCCCTCTGCTCTCCAGCAAGGCCTCAGAAGTCAACCTCCTGGAAGATATCTTCCCCAGCTTGGAAGTAGAAGCCCAGCCCCAGCCCCTGAGCCAGGCCAAGAGCCTGGAGGACCTGCGGACGCCCAAGGAGGAGGCGGAGCAGCGCTGCTCCTTTGAATACCAGGTCGGGGGGTTCCTGTGCCCTGGGGGTGGCACAGAGCTCATTCTGAGGAACTTTTTCATATTATTGGGTGGATCCTAATCATCATCATCATCTATTTTCCAGGGGTTTGCTCATGTGCTTCAGAATTAATTTCTGAATTGAGAAATGGCTTAAATGGGACTCAATTATAAGTAACTGTTTCCTCTAAAGCCTTTCCTTCTGAAGGAGGGAATATTTGCCCTGTTCCTCAGAATCTGTTTTGCCAGTAGCTGTCACACACAGTTATTTTTGAAGTTGATGGTGAGCAGTGAGAATGAATAGCTGGTAATTTTCAGGTGCCCTCCAAACTTACTCTTCTTTTTATCTGGCTATTTTGGGCTAAGCATCATTTGAACAATCTCGCTCTGAAGCAATGGGATTGTTTGTGAAGGACCATAGCTCAGAAAGTGTTAAACTAAAGCAGACTCCAAGATCTTCATCTGACATTAAAGAAGCAAATGTCATTGCTACCTTAGAATAATATTGAATTTAGTGTTACATTCAGGTATTTCATTTGTCAGCTTTTTCCATGCAGCAGTTAAGGCTTCTCAACTTCTGTGCCTTTGACACAGGTGTGTGCTCCTTACTGGGCTGTGACAGACGCACACCATGTCCCGGCCGAACAACCCCTTGGAGGCAGAGCTGGAATTTGAGCTGCAGAGTCCTGGCTGGTTCCTGGCTGTCCTTCCTGGCCATGCGCTCTTGTCCCTCTGCTCTGCTGGCAGCCTGGGGACAGATCTTCTTCCCTCACAGCAGCCTGAACTCACTTCCTGCTCTGTGCTGGGGGGACATCACTAAGAGTTGATGTTTGTTCTGCTCTCTTGCAGAGAATGGATCTTGGTGTATCCGAGAGGAACAGGATTGTGCCAAGCATGAAGCTGTCCCACCCTTACAACAAGCTGTGGAGTATGGGCCATGATGATATGGCCATTCCCACCAAATATTCCCAAAGCTCACCTGAAAGACCCTTGGCTGCCCTGGGTAACGTGCCCCCCATCACCAGGAGACTCCAGAGCAGAGACAGCGGTCTGGCTCCTGCAGAAAAGGATGAATCCAATCCTGCCATTCAAGGGAACATCACCATTCCTAGGCCACAGGGAAGAAAGACTCCAGAACTGGGCATTGTGCCACCACCGCCAGCACCCAGAGCTTCCAAGCACCAGGCTCCAGCTGGGTCAGCGGAAATCCTCGCCGCTCATGGGCGCAGCCCCTTGGTTTCAGATCTTATCCCAGAGCCCTTTGGGGCTGGGAATGCGTCCTTAGACCCTGAAATGCAGCAGTCTGTAAATTCCTCCTCTCACCCGTCCCAGCTGCTGTGCGGCGCCGCAGGCACTGCTGAGGTGCTGCAGCCCGTGCGGGTGAAGACGGAAGGTGCGGGTAACGAGGGCGACCTGCTGCTGAGCCTGCTGGACCCGCTGAGAACCGCGGGCTGGCCGGGCACGGCCCCGCAGGGCTCGGCCCCCGCGCCCGCCTTCGGCGCCCTGCCGAGTGACTTCGTGCCTCCTCCGGCTGCGCCGTTTGCCCAGCCCCTGGGCTATCCCGCCCCAGCTCCAGCACCTTTTCTACAGCCCTCCCCGAATCCATTCACCCAGACTCTGCCAGGAGCCCTTCCGGTGTCCCTGGTCAGACCCCCGAGGGGCTCCTTCACCCCCTCCTTAGGTCACGCGTACAGCTCCAGCTTCATAACCCCCACTGCCGGCTTCTACCCACCCCAGAGACCTCAGCCCCACATGGCCACACTGTCCATGCCAAACCTGTTCAGCCAGGCTCCAGCTGTGCCAGCAGCTGGCTCCTTGCTCCTGCAGAGCCACAGCCCTTCTCCCACCAGCTCCCTCCAGCCAGCGTGTCTGGGTGGTCCCTCCAAACCCCGAACGTTACAGGTGGGCCAGCCCAGCGCAAAGGTAGATCCCAAACAAGCGCTGGCTCTCCTGGCCAATGAACCCCCTCTGGTCCCTGCCAGGCCAGCCAAGGGCTTGGAGTCGGTGTTACTGTCCTCAAAATCTGAGGAGACGAAAGATCCATTTGAAGATCTGTTAAAAAAGACCAAGCAAGATGTGTCACCCACGCCAGGTAAGGTGGAGCAGCTCAGAAAGCGATGGGAAACCTTTGAGTGACGCGCCCCATGGCCTTGGTGTCCTTTTGGAAGTGACAGAGGAGTTTTTTGGTTTTTTTGAGCCAGCATAAAACCAAGCATTTCTTTTAAGGAAGGCTGAGCCAGGACCGCTGCAGGACCATCACTGAGCTGCAAATCAACACGAGAGCTTTTTGCCCACAGGTCAGAGTCCCCCATTGTCCCAGTCCCTGACACTGCTCCCTCACTCCCTGCCACCGAACCCTGGGATTCCTGCACTGACCAAAGCGTGAGGGGAGGTGGGTTGGGTTGGGATTTCCACACACAGCTCTTCAGGCAGTACTACTGATGCACAAGTTACTCCCTCCCTGTATTTTCAGTCCTTGGCACACCTGGAGCGTGACACAGCACTCTCTGCTGGGGTTCATTCCTGCCTCTGGGAATGGGCGTCAGTTTTTCTGGCACTACACAAAGAAATACAACGTTTTGTTTCCACACGCAAAGTGCAGCAAAGCAGCCTGCACTGAACTGATCCATCAGGCTCTGTTTGTGCTCCTTGAACCCCAGCCACCCCCAGAGCTGTGCTGTCAGATGGGCTTTGGTGGCTCTTCCGACTCCCTCCCGAACACCGACAGCCAGGGCAGAGTTGTCACAGGCCTGGAAACCACAGCACAGAGCAGCTGCTCAGGGATTGGTCCTGCATCTCTGTTGGGAAACTGGAAACACCAGCATTGTTTTCATTTTTTTGACTTTGTTTTTGTTAAATACATCAGAAAATAGAGGCCATAAAGAGTATCCTAGTTCTTATATGTGTATCTTAATATTATCTATCGATATTATACATGGCAGTATACGAATGGAATGTAACAATATCTTACTTGATTATTACAAACAAAAAAGAGAAAAAACTTGGGGTATCAAGGTTCCCAGCTCCTGAGTGCAGGTGAAGGCCGGTGTGTCCAGGAGAGGGGATGGGGCTCTGTGGCCTCGCTGGAGCCTTGGGCTGGCCCCACCTGGCCCGCGAGGCACCGAGCGCAGAGGGTTCCGGGCAGGGCAGGGGACGCTCAGCTGGGTGTTCTGAGCCCCCTCTCTGTGTTCTCCAGACATTTCACACGAGCCTCAGCATCCCCCAGGAAAGCTGCTGTCTCTGATCATTTCTGTTTCACTTCAGTGGTGCTTTTTTGGTTTGTTTTGTATCTGGGCACACTCTGGTGTAAAACCTGTCACTCTCGCAGAGGGAATCGCGTCACCATTGAGCCTTTGATAAAGGAAATCATCTTGGACACATGGGGAAATCCTTGTAAAGCTTTATCTGATTTCCAATGTATCTATTTTATTCATGTAATCTTGGAAGTTTTCTTACTCTGGGGAATGGGAATGGCTGTCTCTGTGTTGGAGTCTGGGCAGTACAAAAGAAATATACTCTTAATATCTGAAATGCTGCCGGTTTTGGGAAGACCACAGTATTCCAGGAATATTCTGTTTCTGTTCAGTGCTGTTCCTCTGACAAGCCATTCACTTGGATTTGTATTTTCTTTTTGTGTTGAAAGACAGATGGGTTTAGTATTGCATAGTAAAATATTTAAAGTCTAAGATACCAGTTCCCTTTTATTTTATACAGTTCAAAATATGAATGTTATATATAATTCAGTCTGGCATTTCAGAGCTCCTTTGCTATGAACCAGATGATGAAACTTTCTGGATTATGGTGGATGTGAATGGGCATTGGACAGTCCTGCCTGTGCCAAGCAGGACTCCACAGGCCCTGTTTGAACTTGGTAATGTCACACAGTGATCAGACACTGAGGAGCCCATCACAGATGCTTAAAACCACTCAGGAAATTCTGTCCCACCGCAGTTCATTTCCATCTCTGGTTACTTTGCCCGTATTATGGATCCTTCGCTAAGTAAGTTTTGGACACTGAAGAGTATTAACACCCATGTATTCACCCTCCACTTTATTTAGCACCTCTGAGATCCAGGAGGACAAGGAGTTTGTGACTTTCCTCACGTCTGGAGCAGGGTTTGCAAGCAGGAGACTTTTTTAGGGGTTTCTTGTAACATAGGAATTGAATTATCCCTAGGACAGCATTTAGGGATTTTTTGTCTTATTTAAACTCAGGAATTCCTAACCTGATTAATTCCTGATAGTGCCAGACATAAACAGTTTGCTTGTCTGAACCAGCTCTGGTTCAGAGCTGGAAGAAATTTGGATATTTTTACTAATTCAGTATAAAAACTGTTCCTGGTATTATTCATCAGTGACTTTATACTCGACTTTGTCCATGTTCCTGTACTCGTCCTGTGTTTGGTACCACTTTGCTTATTTACAGCTGCTTCCTGCCATGAGAAATAAGTTTATTTAAAAAAACCAACCAAACAAGGAAAACCTCTTCAAGGTTTGTGATGCATCTGCTGCTGCACAGGAGGTGAAACCAGTTCTGTACCTTGTTCACTCTGGGTGGGGGCTTCCAGTTCACTGCACATGGAAGGGGCAGCCACTGGACACAGAGTCCCTTTTTCCCACATTCCAGTCTCTTTATGGCCCATAAAGTCAGGGATTAATGGTAACGTGCAGGGCACAGCTCAGTGAGGCGAGCAGAGAGCAGAGGTTTCCCCAGCTGCCTCCCTTGGTGTTCAGCAGCTCTGTCCCGCTGCTGGGCAGAGCTCTGCACCCTGGCCTGGGCTCAGGGCTCCGCGCTGTGACAAATCATCACAAAACGAATCCTTTAGCTCTGAAGAGCCATCGAGGTTTGCAGCTGTGCGGGGGGTGTGGCACAGACCCGATCAGCCATCCAGGCAGCAAGGTGTTCTTCAGGGAAACAGTCACAAAAAGTCAACAACCAGGTCTGTTTTTAACCAAATTTTATTGTAAATTTATTTTGAAGGACATTCTAATTATTTACAAATTACAAAATTTACAATTAAAAAAGAAATCAGGATCATGATCATTAACTACAGCAAGTCCAGTTTTGTGAAAAAATATATTCAAAAATTAAATATCAAAAGAAAGTTAAGTTCATTATTGAAAAAAAAAAAACACCTTCCATAAATTATTTTGCAGAAATGCTCAAGACACTGAAAGAGTAATTTAACACCTT
Organism: Gymnorhina tibicen; assembly: GCA_013399875.1. Taxonomy (NCBI): domain Eukaryota; kingdom Metazoa; phylum Chordata; class Aves; order Passeriformes; family Artamidae; genus Gymnorhina; species Gymnorhina tibicen. The sequence continues at coordinate 1,434,228 of VXAZ01009309.1, forward strand.
TGCTAATACTGGCTTTGGGTGCTTGGAATGCAGCCCTGAGGAGCCGCTGCCGGGGCACGGCCGGACCTGCCGGGGGCTCCAGGGATTTGTACCTTCCAGGGGTTTGCAGGAACTCAGGGAGCCCTGGGAACACGGCCTGGTGTTCAGCATCCCGCGGGCTGGAGGAACAGGGGCTCATCTAGATCCTGCTGCTGCCTCAGTTCTGTACAGTGTGAACACCAGATGTGGAGTGGAGTGAAAAAGCACGGGCAGGACCTGCCCTGGGGTGCTGGGGGGGAGGTGGCAGAGACCCCAGACCCCCCTGGAGGTTATTGCAGCCCCCGGGCTGCAGGAAACCACAGCGGCCTTTGCCTGGCAGCACAGGGCCCCCAGGGCTGTGCCCGCCCCCGCTCCCCTTCCCTCGGCCAAGGAGGAGTTTCTGTCTGGGCCGAGCAGCCCCAGCCCGGTGCGGGCCCTCAGCCCCCCTGTCCCGGCCCAGGGCTGCTGCCCTAGAGCCTCCTGTGCTCAAAGCCACGGGAAAAGCCCACGGACCTGCTCCCAGAGCCCCGCTGCCACAGGGCACCGGGCAGTGCCACTGGCTCTGCTCCCCAGAGAGCAGCTGGAAAAGGCCCAGAGCAAACCAGTGAAGAACTGTGCCAGCAGAGCCACTGCTGGCAAACAGAGAAAAGCGGCAGCGAGCTCCCACCTGCAGCCAGGGCATTCTGGCACTGCCAGCTCCAGCTGCCTCCCAGACACAGCCAGCTGGGATCGCACCTTCCACTCTTCACTACTAGAGGGAAAGTCATCTTACAGACAAAATATTGTCTCCCGCTCCTTTGTTTTTTTCTAAAATTTTCATTCTTCTGTCAGCAGCTGCCTGTGTGCAGAGACCTGTTCTTACACAGACACATCAGAGCAGTAGTTCTGTGCTCCTCCCTTTGCTTGGAATTACAGAAACATTTACAGCTACAGTAGAAAAAAGATAAATCCAAAAGCGGACCAGAATAAACACCTTTCTTTTGTGGCATTGAGCTACAGTGGGCATGTCCCCACCCTGATTTTTAATAGAATTTTGGAGATTAAAAAGCAGACACTGTTCTAAAATATTCCTCATTGATTGTTGTAGTGATTATCCTGAAACACCAATGACTTTAGACCTTACCTGGCCTGCTGTGCTGCATTGCCTTCCACAGCCTCCGCCACATTATGCTAAAGAAGAAACAGCACATTCAGCAGCTAAAACAGTAACACAGGAGACGTGAAACCACACAATCAAACCCCTTTTTAGGGCAGTGGAAAGCAGATGCTGTGTCACTTACACCAACCCTGGTTTGGGTTAAAGGACTGGTTAACTGAATGCCACTCTTCTGTACCAACAAGCCCAAAGCTGTCAGTCCAGAGAGGTCAGTTCTAGAACTATTTCTTTCTCCCCTCCTCACCCCAGCAAGTAGCACCTGATGCTCAGCTCCTGGCTCTCACGAGGGTCAGTTCCGTGGTCAGCTCTGAGCCCCTGCTCAGGGTGTGGCAGAGCTGGGTCAAACAACGTAGAAACATCCTCCTTTCACAAAGGTTAAACTGTAACTGGCACCTCAGGATCAGAAAGGCACTTAAAATATTCCTGTGGTTTGGTCTGGTCTCAGGGAAAGATCCAGCAGCCATGTCCAGCACAGCCCAGTGGGCCTTAGTGCCGTGCCAGCTCTGGCCCAGCTGGAAGGGCAGCAGCAGCTCTAAGAAGGATTTCCCATCACTCACTCACCTGGCTTAGCCTTGCACAGGCACGTGTTATTTTGAAAAAAACCGTATTATTCACATTATTTCTGAATAGAGTGGTTTAATTCCCATTCACTGGGCCTGCCTCAGGGTATTGCCTGCAGGGCCGNGAGGAGCCACAGGCACGTGTTATTTTGAAAAAAACCGTATTATTCACATTATTTCTGAATAGAGTGGTTTAATTCCCATTCACTGGACCTGCCTCAGGGTATTGCCTGCAGGGCCGTGACCGTTCCCACAGCTCTGAGCCACGCGAGCAGCAGGAGCAGGGCCCAGCGGCTCTGGCTGTGCCACAGCCCCGTGTCCCGTCCGGTGCCCTGTCCCCTCTGTGCCGCAGCCACTGCTCCCTCCCCTCCTCCCCTGGCCCTCAGCAATGGGGTTTTTCCTCCCCAGCGCTGCCGCTTTTGCTGCCAGAGCGGTTTGATAGGAATGGTCTGTGGGATGAGCTGCCCCAAGCAGCCCGCTGGAGCGGTGGGAGCGGGCAGCGCCAGCGGGCAGTGCCAGCAGCCCGTGCAGAGCTGCCCCCCCAGCCCACGGCCCCTGGGCAGCGCCTGCGGCAGCTCCGTGGTGACCCCGGGCTCAGATCAGCCGCTCGGTCGGGGGCATCTTGATCACGTTCCACATTTCCACTCGGGCCCCGTCTTTCTCCTGCCGGCTCGGGCTGTAGGTTCCCTGAGTCGCTCTCCTCCTCTTCATGGCAATCGCCGTGGCTACAACCACTGCGAGGAGCAGGGCAGCCCCCGCAGCCCCGACTGCTCCCACCACGGAGGAGTGGCTGAGGTGCGCCCACACTCGCTGCTGCGGCAGAACAGGGAGTTACTCAGAGCTTCCACCGGGACGCTGCTGCATTTCACACCCTCAGCCCCCAGTGCCTCCCTCAGCTGCGCTGTGCTGACAGCGCTGCAGGGCGGGAGCTCCCCCTTCCCTGTCCCCTCCCTGTCTCACGGAGCCCAGGGAATGCCCAGGAGGCTGGTGACCCTGTTCCTGCTCCCCTCTCCCCTCCACGCACACCCAAAGTCCAGCATCTGGTAGCTCCAGCCCTGGCCCAAACCCCCAGAGTCCTGCCCGCCCCTTCCCTCCATGGTACCCATGGGAATGTCTAACAGCACCACGTCATTCAACACTGATTTATACAAGGACTTTGATCCTGACAATTCCCTGTAACACGGGGCTGTCACAGAGCAGGAGGTCACAGCTGCTGTTGCTGTTGAAGACTGTGAAAACCTCACACACCTGAGCTGAAAGAGTTTGAATGTTTTTCAGCTGTTGACAGAACCAGAGCAGAATATACAAACCAGCCATGACCTTCCCCAGCTCCTGAGCGGGACCCAGGGGGCTGAACCTGCACAGGTGCCTCGGGTCACCCTGCCTTGGAAAGCAGATTTAATGTGCCTCTCCTGCCTGGGAGGGGACTGCAGCCAGAGCCATTTTAGCTCCTGCCCAGCTCCTGCTGAGGTGAGTGACGGCCAGTCCAGGGCAGGGCAGGAGGGAGGGCAGAGGCTCCCTTGGAGCCACTGGCGTGCAGCAGTGCCAGGCCTGGCTGCAGCGGCACTCGTGGCACCGCTGCCCGTGCGTGACGTCCGTGTCTTCGTGGCCGGGCCTTAAGGGAACTGGGATGGGGTGGAGCTGCCGCTGCCAGTGCTGGAAGAGCTCAAGGTCCAGGCAGACCTTGCAGGCGCAGGTCCCGGGCACGGCAGGGCCTAGATCAGGCGCTCTTCGGGTGGCACCTTTAGGACACTGTCCATCTCCAGCCGAGCTCCTGCCACCTCCTGCTGGCTCGGGCTGTAGGTCCCCTCGGACTGGCGCCTCTTCCTTGCCGTGAGAACCATGAATATGAGACCAATACTGAGGAGCAGCACAGAGCCACAGGCTACAGGGACAGCTACTTCAATTAGTGGGGAGGGGAAGAGAGCACCTGGAGTCCCTTTCTGTAAAAGAAATTAATGGAGAAACAATGAAACTCCAGTGGTTACAGTAACTGCAATAACTGACCCAACTGGTCAGATTAGAGGGAAAAAGATTTTTAGGAAAGCAAAAAAAGCACTTTTTTCACAGCAGGACAGCCCACAAGACGTAAATGCCAGTTTACTCAGCATCTACAGTGGGAGTCTTTAAAGGTGCCTTCTTATCAATATCAGACTAAAATACACAGGTGCCGCTGGCAAAGTTGTGACCAATGTTGCAAAAAAAAAAACAAACCACAAACTTAAAAGTTAATGCAGAGTAATGTGAATTTTCAGTAACCCCAAGAAATTTCCCCAAGCAGGGGAATGATACTAAAAAAAAGTTCAACGATGCCTGTAATGGCAAAGCAGATAATTGATTTAGCTGTTAAATTTAGCTGTGAAACAGAACTGAAGAACTTGCAGCAGGAAGAGGAAGATGTTGAAGAGATCAGGACACGGATGGGAGATGGAGATGATAAAAAGCCCAAGTACTGAGGAGAGAAATGAGAATTCCCTAGATTCTGGTGGAATCAAGGATGTCATGGAAGACAACAATGTAACTGAAACAACGGTGGAATTTTTGTCATGAAAGAAAGCTTTAAAATTACAGTAAGTTTAAAAATAAGATACTTCTTATTGCTAACAAGCCTATCAGCCACCTTACAGCTAAAACCAAAATAATTCCAGCTGGATTATTTACAGCTTTTGGATGCCATTCAGTCGGTGCTCATGTCACAAAGCAAAGAAGGAACCTTCCCAGGGGATCTGCAAGTCCTTCTGCCCTTTTCAAATGCCAGGTGGATTCCCTGAGCCTGCCCGAAGCCGAGCGCCGTGCGGGGTTAGTTCCGGACCATGCGGGTTAGTCCAGCGCCACGAGGGCCCAGCAGGGCAGCCCCTGGAGCTGCTGCTGCGGGAGGAGAGAGCAAAGGGAGCTCAGCTGAGCTCCAGCTGTCCCTGGTGGCAGCACCGAGCACCATCCCCAGCCCCTCCCTGCCCCACCAGGGGCCCGGCTGCACCGGAGGGAAAGGAAAGAGTGAAGAAAAGCAAGGGGAGGGGTGATGAAAATGACTCCAAGGAATCCACAAGAAGTGTCCTGGGACAGAGGAGATAGAGATGCCCGAAGGAGTCTGTGCATGCAAACTGGAAATGTCAGGGTGACCTCGGCACGTGCATTACAGAGCCCTGGGTAACAGCAACAGCAGCAAACCCCGCCTGGCACACAGCCCTTTCCATGCAGGATGGGTTAGTACATTCCCAGGTTACCCAACAAGCTGCCTATCCATGCAAGAGCTTCACAGAGAAAGCCGGGGTATGGATCCCATCTCCCCCCTAGGAAGGATCCCAGCCCCACTCTGAACACTTGGATTACGCACACGGGGACAGCTCAGCCGGGCCGAGGCAGCTCAGGGACAGGACTCAGCTTTTTCACACAGACCTGAACCACTCTTGGCCTGACTTTATCCAACTCCCCTTCTCCAAACATCCATTTCTACTCAGATGATCTTTGGAGAGGGAAGGTGTTTTGTAACTCTTGTCCAAGATAAAACACCAAATGAAATTCCATTCTCCAGGAACCTGGGCCAACTGCAAGAGCTGGATTACTGTGCAAAGAGTTGTGAAATCTCTGGAAATGTGCAGAGACCGCCCCAAAAGCCATATGGCAGCGCATGCAGATACTGAGGAGCATTTACTGCAGTTGTTTATGTGCTGGAGGCCAATAAGCAGCAGCACTGCAGAGAAAAAGCATTCAGGATTCCCCAGCTGTGCTTTAGGCAGGACACGAGCAGGGACAGCCTCAGCAGTAGCCCGGAGCCCCAGGCTCAGAGTGCAGGGACAGGCAGGAGCCCCGGCGCGGGCAGTGCTTACGTTGATGTCGCAGCGCTCGCCGGTGTAGCTGGCGCTGCACACGCACTCGTATCTGTTCTCAGAGTCCTGGCACGTGCCCCCGTTCTGGCACGGGTTCGGGTCACACTCATTTATGTTGATTTGACAGCTGGAAAGGAAGAGTGTATTAGAATTGTCACATATATTCTTGTGCCATAGAACGCAAGAGCATCCCGCCTAAAAAAGCCTCTTTTTTTTGAGAAACGCCTGTTGCAGCTTTTCCAGGTGCTTTCTCCGGAGTCAAACAACATGAAATTCTCCCCCTTTCACACCAATCCTCCTGCTGTGGTTTCTGTGGGCCTGAGGCCACCACAGGTCTCCAGCACAGGTAGTGTGCTTGAAAAAACTTGGAAGCAGTTCTCTCTGCAAAAACTGGTGTTAGTAGCTGGATGATCTAAAGCCTCCCTCTGCTCCGAGCAGCAGCTCGTGTTCCCTTTAGGAGCAGCTGTTTGACCAGCACAAGGACACGGAGGAGGATGAAGTAGCGACCCTGCTCTGCCACCCACTGAGCTCAGGACCGGAGCACTGGCTCCCCTGCAGCCACCCCAAAGCAGCACTTACTTCCTTCCCGTGAAGCCGGGCCTGCAGGAGCAGTTGGCTCCCCAGCTCTCGGTGATGCACCTGCCACCGTTCAGGCAGGTGAAGTTCTTGCCACACTGCTGAGGGGGGAACGGCCACCTGGGGAGAGCAAGGGACAGCCTTTAGTGCACTCAGGTTTTGGGGAAGGGCAGAGTGTTCTGGGGCTCGTGGGGAATGGGGCTGGCAAGGGTCATAAATACAGTCATTGGTACTTCCAGGAGGGAGTTTGACACAAGTGAAGAAGGGAATAGTCTCAGAAATCATCCATAATATCAGAGTATTCCTCGGATCATGCCCAGGAACCGACAGGAGCTCTATCACTACTCGGGACTTTTGTCAGACAGGCCTGTTCTTGCTCATGAAAATATAGGCAGGGACAGGACAGTGCTGGAACAGTACAGCCAGGCCCCAGGAAGGATAATGCTGGTACCAGGTAACTGTCTGCAGCAGAATGCAGCACAAACAACAGGAAAGTCATCCTGGATAGATCAGATAGCTGAAACTCAGCCATGTCAGTATTTAACTTCATGTTCCATTTGAACTGGCACAAGTAATTTTGTTTTAGGACTGTGGCAGAGGGGAGTCAAGTCCCAGAGAAGATGGACTTCTTGGAGAGTGCTAGATGGAAATGACAACAGGCCAGAGCATGTGCCCTTCAAACAGCTCTGAAATGTAGCATGGGGTAACCCACATCAAAAGGAAGGATCCTTATCCTGTATGAGGCTGAGCCCCTGGCAGTGAGGGTTTGGACCTGGACAGCACCTTCCAAGTCACAGCAGAATTTAGGTGCTTTACCTATCAGATGCTTGCAATGAAAAATTTTCCCAAAGTGTCCCAAAGTAAAAGCGCAGTTTATCTGCCCCCTGTATCAAAGCAGCCCCGGCACTCACTCGCAGCGAGGTCCGGAGTACTGAGGGGGGCACTTGCAGGAGTATCCGTAAACGCCATCGATGCAGGTGGCTCCGTTCAGGCACTGGTGCCGCACGCAGTCGTCCACGTTGATGTCGCACCTCTTCCCGATGAAGCCCCGGAAGCACTCGCACTGGAAGTCTGCCACGGCATCCACGCAGTCCCCGTGGACGCAGGGGCTGGGCTGGCAGTCGTCGATGTTGGCCTCGCAGCGCTGCCCCGCCCAGCCCGTGCTGCAGCCGCAGCGGAAGGAGTCGAACAGGTCCTCGCAGGTGCCGGCGTTGAGGCAGGGGCTGGAGGCGCACACGTCGGCCCCGGAGCAGCCCAGCCGGACGCTGCCCGGGCCGGCCCGCTGGAACTGCTCGGGCTGCGGGTACGGCCGGTGGGCCGGGAAGGGCAGGAAGATCCCCCCGATCTGCACCCGGCCCAGGCAGCCGGTGAAATTCTCGGCCAGAACGACCGACGCGTTGTTCTTGAGGAAGTCCAGGTTGCCGGCGTTCCCCGGCAGGGTGACGTTCGCGGACCCGTCCAAGCGGAGCAGCCACCGGGAAGAGGGCGCGGCCGGCTCCTCCATGGACACGGAGATGCTGTGCCAGGCCCCGTCCGTGACGGGCCGTGGGCTCAGGAAGCTGACACCCTCGACGCTGTTCCCGCTCCTGATGTCAACAAGCAGGGAGGAATTCTTAATGGCTACCTGGAGGGAATCCACCTCTTCCACAGCCCGAAGCAAAACAGCATCTTCATCCCTGGTTCTGAAGTCCACGTGGAGGCTGCTCAGAGTTCTGGTCACTGACGTGTTGGTGGTAAATTCTATGGCAGCATAACTATTAAACGTTGCATTAGCCAGACCTATAAATAAAGGGGGAGAGCACGAGGGATTTCAAAGACAGTTGGTGTCCTGTTTGAGCCAGACCAACGGCACACCCCTGGCAGGTTCTCTCCCTAAGAACCCCTAGCTTAGTGTGAGCAGGATTACAGGCGAGCTGCTGGCAGCCTTAAAGCTCTTCCTGTTTACAATTGCACCTCCCGTAAATAATATCCAGCTCTTAGGCAGCAATTTTTACTCCTCAGCTGTGCTCGGTCACACCTGGGGGCAAGCCCACAGAGCCCCTGCTGCCTGCAGCAGTGTGTACCTGGGCACCACTCCGTGTCCTTCTTGCAGCGTGTGTTTGTATTGTTTCCAACAGCACAGACTGGGAATATTGATTATAGGCAGGGAACGTGGGGGATTTTACCAGCACACAAGCAGGAGAACAGAACTTACACACATATCCTGCCACAACGTCTACACAGGTGGTGGCTTCAGGACATGGGCCACTTTCACACCAGACTTTCTCTTCACAAAATTTCCCAGTGAAATTTGCTGGACAGCTGCAATGGAAATCATTCCAAGTGACAATGCATCTGCCACCATTCTGACATGGCTCAGACTGAAAAACAAAACAGGGGAATTTAGGGGCACAGTAATTCATCTTGAGGTCTGAGAGAGTTTGGTAGAATTGTGACAATGAAGACAAGCACGAGCAGCATTTGAATCAAGAGAGAAGGGAAATGGAACTCAAGTGACTCAGGAGCAGTGAGGGAGGCACAAGGGTCTCTGTGCAAGAAATTCCTGAGCCGCTGCTCCCCCCTGTGCACAGCACTGGCCAACAGGAACTCCAGCAATTTGGCAAAAAGCAAGGCACAAAAGCACAGGTGAGGAACAGATAAAACAAAGTGTGATGCTCCCAAGGAGCTCACAAAGTTCTGTCACCAGAAGGACACCCCTCAGACCACTCCAGAGCACCATAAGCTAGAAGGGCAGGATTAGGCGGTGTGGCCTCCCCACCACCAGGGGTGGCATAGAGGAGAGCCAGGCTCTGATCCAAGGGCACATGGAGACAGCTCCTTCAGCCGCTGCTGCTGAAGCGGCAGATTCCTGGGAAGAGGTTGTTGTGCAATTGGAACAGGATGAGGGGAGGAGCTGGCAAGGTTACAGGTTAGGGAGCGGAAGGAGCCTGGAACCTATGTGGGCTCAGCAAAGCGGAGATGGGCAGCACAAAAGCCGCTGCCCAAGTTCTAAAACCACAAAAACTACAGGGGAGCTTGAGAAAATTCGGTGTTCCAATCATATGTAGCATATTGAGTGAGGTGGGAGCACAAAGAACCACGTGTTGTCCAATACATCATAAAAACTCTTCCTGGTATCAGCAACAGGCAAACTTCTGTGTAATCACAGAACTACAATAAACCCCTGCACACACAGAGACAAACAAGACACAGCACATACCTTGCAGGTGTCATCAGAGATGCAGCCATTCACCAGATTCCCAGTTTGAGTCCTATTGAGTTCCTCTGGCAGACTGTCATTCTCCATCAGGAAAAACTGTATCTGGTGGCTGTTGAGCTGGATGTCCTGCAAGCAGCCCTTGAAATGGCCGCCCCACAGCTCAGCACTGTCGGGGTTCGGGTGCCCCCCAATAAACACTTCCGAGCCAGCTACCAGGGCTTGTGCTGGCACTTGCCCCAGCTCCACGCGTGTGTCTGACTGCAGAGCACCAACAGAGCCTCCCTGGAAGGACAGGGCTACCAAATGCCTTCTCCCATCAGCCACATTCCCTGGGAAGGTCACAGTGTCCGTGGGTGACATCTCTATGCGCAGCTGGCCATCCCTCAGGTACAGGGTGAGGCAGGGGCCTGGCCCATTGCAGCTCTGCAGTAACAAACCGTCGGGCTTCCGGCTCCGCAGGAAAAAGGAGAGGTTGAAGTCTGCACCAAGGCTGTCAGAAAGGGTGAAAGAGGCAAAGCTGGTGGAATTCTCTAAGCCAAATGTTGCTGCTGGGTGCTCTGGAAGAGAAAAGAAACAGACATCAGCTCAGAGATAAAGGGAATGCAGCTCCTTAGGAATGGGGCAAATGTTTCTTCTCAGCGTTTTCCACGTGTGCCAGGTAGCAATGCTCCTCCCCACAGGTCTGTGAAACTAAGAAGTAGGTGAATGTGTCCTTGCTTCCTCTGGAGGGCACAAATTCAAGCACCCAAGCAGCATGAGAGTGAAATACAAGTCTAGCAGAGCCCTCGCCAATCCAGCAGATTCACTCAAGGTCTTTTGAAACACAGAGCTGCTTTTAAAATTTGTAAATTTGGTAACAGCAGCACATGCCATATTTAGGGCTCAGAAGTGTTGGAAAAAAAACAAACAATACTGATACAAGCCTTGCAGGAGCAAAAAATGCAAATAGATATGAATTTCACTCAAAATTGTCGAAGAGCTTCCTTTAACACTTTATAGTTTATCTATAAAGCAATACATTCCTATTCATCCTCAGCTCAGAGGCTCAGGATCAACTTTTCACAGTAAAACAACTTCCCTGTTCCCCTGCATTCACACAGATCTGTTACAAAGGTGAAGTCAGAGCCTCTGGCTCAAGCAGGAATAACCTGCACCACAAAACTGACAGTTATTCCTGCAGGAGCAAGCGACAGGAAAGGGATCAATGAGAATTTTATTCACAGAGGCTTTTGTTTTACTTTTCCCCCCGGTCAAGCAGAAAGTACTGTTTCCTGAGCTACCATCCAAGCTTCTCCAGTACCTGTGCAGCTGGCAGGTGTCAATCCCACGGCACTTACCATACAAGCAAGTTGGGCCTCCATAGGGCCTGGCACAGTCACACCTGAAGGTGGCCCAAAGGTCCACACAGAGCCCTCCATGGAAGCAGGGCTGGGAGAGGCACCACTCGGTGCGGTCACAGCCCGGCTTCACCGGGGACGACTCGCCCAGCGGCAGATCCGCCGGCAGCACGGCCTCAGCGTCCACCTGCAAGTCTTCCAGGCAGCCCACAAAGCCTTGCTGGCTCCGTGTGTTGTTGGCCATTGGATCCTCAGCACCTCCAATATACAGATTCAGGAAGGCTCGTGGGATCAAAGCAGTGCCCGGTGGGGCAGGAGAGCTCTGCAGGCAGACCCCGGCCTCACAAGAGCCGTGCCAGAGCTTCAGCTGCACCGTGCTGTGCACAACAACTTCCACTTTATGCCACTGGCCATCGTCCACTCTCAGCCCCTCCAGGAGCAGCGAGTACCCAGCATCCTCCCTCTTCAGCTCTGCATGCAGGATGCCATCCAAGAGCTCCAGGAACAAGTACTCAGCTTCACGGCCTCGGTAAAAAAGGACAGCGCTGGGCAAGGTGGTTCGGAAGCGGAAGGACACGCTGGCTGCTCCTGCGCCCCTCCCGCTCTCACTGTTCTCGGGCAGCTCAATGAGGAGATACCCTCTGGAAGCAAAGGAAAACGTTGTTGGTGTCGAGCATGTGGCATCATAGAAACCAGGCTGGCACTGGCACAGGTGGCCGTGGCTCTCAGCTTGGTAGGTTGGGATGCACAAGGCCTCGTTTTGGCAGTCGTGCGTCTGGCACCCAGTGAGCTGGACAGAGCAGTTCTTCCCTCCCCACGTAATGCCATCCTGGCCAGGGGCACAGTGGCAGGAATAGTCAGCAATGCCATCCTCACAGACAGCTCCATTCTTGCAGGGACCCTCCTCACACTCATTGATGTTAACAGCACATTCCACACCTGCGAAAGAGATTCAGAGATGGGATCTCACTGTGGGATCTCACTGTGAGACTGGGACTCCCTCCCAGAGCCTGCCAGGCACAGCCCTCCCCAGCTCTCTCCAGGGAGCAGCTGCCAGCAAAGAGCCCAACACTCACTGCAGAGAGTCCTGCTGACGATGCAAGAGCAAGAAAACCAAACTTCTGTGTCCTCCCAGGTGCTATTTATAGAGCTTTGGAATGTCAGCCCACATCCTCCCAACAACTGCTGTCCTGTCCCAAGCTCAGATCCCACAGGCAGTCAACATGCAGAAGGTATGGAAGGAGCAAAACAGCACAGACAAGGAATTTATGCTTTTTCTTAATAGATTTGGTATGTCGAAAGGCTAATTAGGTCTATAGATTTAACTGGAGCATGTTCCAGGCACCAGTGTTGCAGACAGCAGTAAAAGGGGAAGTTACTGGAAAGCCTCAGTTAAACACATTCCAAATTCAAGACGACCCACCAGTTGTAAAACTCACAAAACCCAATTCATTACCTAACAACAAACACAACATGCTCCACAGGCACTCTGCCATGCTGGCACTAAGCTGATTTCAGTTCTGCCCAGTCCTGCAGGAATGAACTGCAGGGTGAGGTCCTGCACTGCAGTTCTATCTCCGGGCGGCACATGCATCCCAAGAGGCTCACGTAAATTACAGGCCCTTACACCAAATCTGGCTAATGAAAATCTGCTGTCATTTTCCTGAGCATCCCCAGACTGACAGAAGAGCCCTGAACTAGTTCACTTTATCTAGCCCATAACGTTGGTTTTCACTAATCTTCAGAGACAGTCCCACAGATAAACCAAGCATGGATTATCCCAATCTAATAGCATTACACCCGATCCAGCCAGCAAGCACAACGAGGGCAGCAGGGAGAAAAAGAAGGAATTCACACACAAAGGAGGGGAATCAAAACACAAAGGACATTTGTAAAGAAAAGCCACTAGACAGAATGTGCATGTCAAAGAGATTAGAGAGCTGCCTGGGGGAGAGAGATGAGGGGAGATGGGGCATTAGGAGCACTGGAGCTGGACTCGATGTGTGATTAAAAATAAAAAACTTAGCAAAGATACAGGGTCTTGAATATTTGCAGTGATGGTTTGTCCCCTGAGCTCTGCAGAGAGATGAGGACTCGGCACCAGCTTCCAGCTCCAAACTGTCCGATTGTGCCAGTGCAGGGACAGAGCTCTGAGAAGCACTGAAAGAGAAACGCAAGGCTCTAATTCTGCACTTTCCAGCTATGCCAGAGCTGTTCTGTAAGCAACAATATCTTCACCACCTCAGCACAGCTGTTTTTCTCTTACTGCTGGGCTCGCTCAGCAAGGGAACAGCAGGGACAGAATTAAGGTTGCAGCACAAAGCTATGAAGGAAATGTGTTGCAATAAACAGAGTATAAGGGACATCACTGGGCCTGGAGAATCCCAGTTTGGGAGAAGATGGGAAGACTTCAGTTGCAACTGGGAAAAGTCGGTAGAGCAGTGTAACTGTGTGGGGTGGGTTTTCTTGGAGGGCTCTCCAAGCTGCAGGAGGCAGGTCTGCAGTCAGATTTAAGGGGAGAGGCTGTTGAATGAGGAAAGACAGGTTTGGTATAGCCCCAAACCTTTGAGATGCTGCTGTTTCACATCAGAGCTGCTGATATTTACCAAGGCAATGAGGGGAAGATAACACTGGTTTGGATAACAAAAGGAGACATGCCGTGAATTTTTGCATTTCTGAGAGGGCTGGGAGGCAGCGAGAGGCCCATTTTCCCATTCCACATTCCCAGCATGAGTGGGTCTCAGCTCTCTCGTGGCACAGCAGCAGGAGCAGAACCTGCCTGGGCTGTTCCTGCCCCGCAGCCTCACACCAGGTGGGACGTGAGTCCCCAGGGTGGGTGCACAGCCCCAGACTGGTGGCTGATTAAACACCAGCCTTTCCCATGGGATGCAGCTGGTTTGATTTCTTAGATTATTTGTTTGAAATGGGTAAAAAGGAGATTACACAAGAGTCCTAAAAATCTGGGTAATGACAAATTTTTTCCTGGAAGCCTTGCTAAGCAGTTACCCAGAGCTACATCACTACAGTTTCCAAAAGTACAGATCATTTCCTGGATATCCGTTAATCCAATCTTCTCCAAGACATGGACAGTTGTGTCTTTGCAGACCCACTGGCAAGTAGATATTAAGAAGTTCTTCAACACTAATTGGTTCTTCTAAGAGCAGCATAGGCATCCCTTTTCAGGTATATTTAAAAAACTAAAAATGGGGGACACGACTCTGTTCGACAAAAATAACAAAACCAAGTTATTCTCCTTGTAAACAAGTAGTAGCCTCCTCTGTTCCCTCTAAATTTCATAGCTCAAATGTTTACTATTATTTGAGCCATCAATAGTAAAAGCAACGTAACCACTTAACCGATCTGGTTCATTACACCATTAGGAGACTTTAAAATGTTTAATGAGTTCCTTATCTAGTTAAAGATTAACAATAGCAAAGCAGTGGAACTTGTTATCTGAAAATCACACAAGTGGTATCTCAAAGGCTGCTATCTGGAGTCGAGGATTTCAAACATTCCGTTAATTCAGCAGTGTCTGAGCTAACAGTCCCAAGCCACCAACCCACACGGGCTGGGTCAGAAACACTCAGAAGTGGTTGAGCTTTCACAGCCTGCAGGATATTCAGATACAAATCCTTCACCACATTCAGTGTTGCCGCTGCGGTGGGAACAGTCCTGTTTTGTAGATGCAAGTGTGATTAAATCCACACAGCTCACCACTCCCTGAATGGAGGGAACGATTTACTGGCTGCTATTAGTAAGCAAAGATTCATTGTACAGAGTATAAGAATCATATACTTCAACAGATACATAAAATGTTAAAAGAATAAGCACAAATGAAGTGAAATATTCTAATTTAGCTGTCAAATATCAAAAAACCGTGAAGGACAAGGTCTATTCCTTGAAACACGGGAGTTCAGCAGGGCTGCCCGGCCAGCACCGCCTTGCCCTCTCCGTAAGGCAGCTGAATTCCTAACGACCTTTCCCTGCTGCATCCTAATTAGGGATTGTATTATGATTATCAAAAGGGAAAAAGAGGGGAGGGAGAGGGGGGAGGCAGAGAATTAGCCGCAACAAACGGACCCCGACACAATTATATTTGCACAATTACTGCCATTTCCATGGCAACCCCTGCTCTGCCGCTCTCCCACCGCTCTCCCACCGCGCGCTGCTGCTCGGGGCGAGGGGGCGGGAGGGGCTGGGGAAGGCACTGACCACCACAGGGTTTGTCCTCTGAGTTACCACAAAAACTACTTCTCAATAAGGCAGTTTTCAACCAATAAAGGAAAAGTGAAAACTGCAAAACCGTCAGTAAAAAGCAAAACTAACGTTTCACAGAAGTAGCCAGGAGACACCTGTGTGTCCCCAGAGCTCCCCCGGGCCCAGAGCCGGTGCCTCGGAACAGCCGGCTCTGACGCTGCACCTCAAGGCAGAACTGCAGCACGGTGACTGTGGGGCTGTCAGCCAGACCCGTGCAACAAGGAAGTTCCTCGCCCTAAAGTTTCCAAAACAAAACTTCAGGTCTCTTCAAAATAAAAGCATTCTTTCTTTCTAATCGATTCTGGTTCCTGCTCATGCCTCCAGCCACCACTCATCGCACACCCAGCCCCCTGCCCTGGGCAGGCACACACGCAGGCAGGACACGCTGCAAGGTCTGGACACATCTCATTACCTGCTAGCAGAAAAATTCCCTTCAGGATCACGCCAATCAGCACAGATTTCATGGCCGACTCCTTGTGGACATTGGTGACAGTAAAAAAAAAATGGGGGCGAAAGGGGGGAGGGATGACAAAAAAGGCTGGGCTGACAGGGCCGTGTGTGCAGGCGCTCGCTGGTGCCAGTCACACGAAAAGGGATTGGAGCGAAAGAGCCGAGGGAGCAGAGCCCTGCCCTGCGCCAGGTCTAATCCAGCCCGGCTCTGACCCTCCCAGCTGGCCCCTGTCCGTGCTGACACCAGGAATGTGTGCTCCCAGCGTAGTCCCGCTCCGTGCCTCCAGCAGTGCCCGGCAGTGCCCACGGCCTCAGCTCAGCAGGGCAAAGCCAACAGACAATCTCTCGCCCTCGCTGCGTTCCAGGTGAATCCGCCAAATTCCATGAGTAAGGCCAAAATGTTCTTTTTATAGGCTAAGCCAAAAAGCTGCATTTCCACCATATCTGTGCAGTACCTCAACCATAGGAACAAGGGGAGTTCCAAATGCAGAGTGAACCTGGGCCCTGCTGCACATTCAATACTGAGGGAATCAGGGTCCATCAGGCAGTTTTCCTCCTCCCCGTGCCCTGTTCCAGGGCTCTGTGAACGCAGACATTTCCACTCTGCCGTACTCACAAAGAAAAGTCTCAGGTTTTAATGACCATGATCTGTTTCTCTGAAGTCAAACTGGATGGAAGGAAATTCCCTGCATTATGCTGAATGTACTGGTTCAGACATGGCACTGCACAATCGAAACTCTCTCTGTCCTCATTAGCCACCTTATTAAATTAGCTGTAGCTTTTCCCTCTGTAGTTCTGGGTTTTGTTTTTGTTTTGTTTTTTAATATAGTTACTTTCATATTATAAAATTTCTGGAGGCAGAGTTGTAGTTTTGTGTTGTAAGGACCCAGAGAAGGCTTAATTTCTTAAGAATTTCTTAATTCTGTGAAGAAATGTTATCTGGGAGCTTTTCCCCAAACTTGGAGTCTCTGTTTGTATCAATGTCAGGTCCAAGCAAACAAAACCTCCCACATGTCAGTGTCTGGAATCCGCATTAGCAGTATCACTAAGATATTAAAAAAAGCATTCCAACAACTCCTGTAGCTATTTCACTTTCATAATTTTACTCAATCCAAACATGCCATTCTATTTTACAGATACTTGAAGTAGGAGGGATATGGTGAGTGTTTGTTTGGAGTCAAAACTTCTCAGATAGCCACGGACGTGTGCACACACAGACCTATCACAGCACAGATTTGGAACATTATCTCTGTTAGCTACTCTGACCCTTCTGTTACTGTTCAGGAGAAAACAAACAGGCAGTTGTGCACATTCAGCCACTACTGCAACAACAAATTGTAACAACTGTGAAGACTGCAGAACATTCAATGTCTTCAAAAAGATGCCTACTTTGGTTTATGCACCCACACGTTTATCTCCACATCCACACACAGAGTCTACCTGGACACTACTGCCTGGAAATCCATCACACCCCAATGCACCCAGCACAGATTCTGCTCTCACCTGGCACCAGGCACAAGCAGGCTCTGGACTGCAGCACTCACAGCCTTCTGATCAGATGACAGGGAAGTCAAAAGGTCTGATTAACATGGAGCTGTGATCCAGCAGGGAGAAGAAACGTGGAGCGGAAGAGAAGGGGGGGAGCCTCACCAAGTGCTGCCTAGCTCCCTTCAGCTATATTTACCAAAAGGGATTTGGTTGAAGGGGGAACAGGCCTCTAATCTCTTTACTATCTTAACCTTTTAGCTGCCCTTGCTCTAGAGGCTCCATCTCTAAAACAAATCTGAGTTAAGAAATACCTGCACAAAAAAATTAAATCTATCCAAAGGTGGTTAGAAGGAAGAAGCATCTCCCATTTATTTCCTGACCCATGACCCAGGAATTCAAGCCCATTTGATCTGGGCTGGCACCCTCACAGAGTCACCATTTATAGCTGCTGCACAGAAGGTTTCTACTTCTTTAAGGAGACAAAGACATTATGGCTGTACAAAGTGAGATGGTCAATAAGCCCTCCAATTATACCGGGACACATTCACACCACATCACCTTCTGATTTCTCATGAAAGTAGAAGTGTTCCTCAGCCGTGTGCAGAGAAGCTCAGAATGTTGCCGTGATCACAAGGTGCCAGTGCCCCGGGCTGGATGTCTGCGATGGCGATGCCGTGCTCGGCCCCCCTCATCGGGGCTGCCCAGGGCCACAGGGCCTGCTGCAGGACACGGCCTCCTCCCGCCCAGCACAGCTTCAGCACGAGAGGGAGCACTCAGGCCATTTAAAAGTTTTTAAAGAATGAATGATCTAAACTTCAGTGACAACTTTATTGCAGGTTAAAAATCAGTGTCCATGTCAAATGGAGGTACCTGCCTTTTTCCTGTCCTGGCCTAACCTATTGCCTAATAAATACATGATGGACTGAAACCATTTCTGAAAAAAAATTAAATAAAGAATTCATTTTGTTGGATTTCTTTTCCCCCTAAAAGACAGACTTTTCCTAATATGCTTTTTCTCTTGACCACAGTTGACATAATTTCCAAGAGCATGCAAGATCCCCTCTCCTTCGTGCTTCATTTAGTACCCATGCAATCTTTTGATCCATACTTGCATCCTCTCAGGGTGCCTATATCCTCTGCTAAAGCACAAACCATGTGCTGAACAGACTCTTCAGGACCTGTTATGTTGTTCTCTCAGGAATGAGGCAGTGCTTTTGCAACAACTATTTCAGAGAGAAGGTTCATCTGCCTGCACTGCACTGAGACAACACTGAGGCAGTTAACTTGCAAAGAAAGAATTTCTCCTGACTTGCATTGTTATCTCAACACTCCCAAATTCCTCAGACTGAAGAAGCAAACACACAGAAGGAACCCCCTGCCGCCCCAAGAAAGCATTCTTCATCAGAGTAGCAAGTTCACTTTAATCAGCGGAGGCAGCTTAAACCCAAGTTCACGGCAGATCTAAGCTGCCACAGAAATGTGTTTTGAAGAGAAACATTATGGGAAGCTTCACAAAGTTGTTCTGTGATCCTAATATGAAGTAATAAGCTGTTTACCCAGCATGACTGTACTGGGATTAATTGACAAAGGAGGGGAGATTAATTGCTATTATTTCCCTGTCAGCTTCACTCCTCCACACGCACTCACTGATCTCACAGACTGCTCCCAGCCTTTTGCTGTGTTAATGTGTCAGAACTACCTCAGCTGAGACAAAGTCCTTTACCAAAAGCAATATCCAGAAGAGCAACCTGCTTCTAATCCCCTTCAAGTACTAATGAACCCAAATTTGATGCAACAGAATGAACTCTAGCACTCCTTTGCCCATCAGCCCGTGTTTCTGTCAGCTTTTCTGCCCATGAGCATGCTAAGAATTGGAAAGGATTAAACAGATCTGCAGCTTGGCAAAGCACAATGAAATTCTGAGCTCTGTGAGGGTGCTGGGGCACTGCAGGAGGAAAAGAGAACAGGGCACAGATGTGAGTGGGAATTCTGACAAGAAGGATAAACTCAAAACCATCTCTTTGGACGAGATCTCAGTTCATGAGTACAGCATTGTAACTGCCCGAGAAAGCAGCGATAACGAGCTTAGATAAAAGCTGATTTTCAAAGGCCTCATCTACAAAAGCAAATTTTTCTTGATCTGGCCTAAATTAGCAAATGAGATAGGCCAGAAAACCCCACAAATAATTCAGCTCAGTTACAGAAGGTGTTAACTAGAAGCTGATTTTACATTCTGGGAATGAAAGTAATAGTTCTTCCCAGGAAAGAGCTGGGCAGAATTAAGCCAACACACCTCAACCACTGCAACCACAGAAGGAAAACAGAAAATTTTCCCATGCAATAAAGGCTTGAGAAAGTCTCTGGAATGTTGCTACCTGCTGTTGCAAGTTAAGGGACCGGGTTTTCTCCTGGCTTCAAGTGTTTCTTTTTCCCACGAGATGGCAGCCTGGTAACACTGTGGAGAGGTTACCCTCACCTCAAATCCAGAAATCCAGGATTGTGCTGGGATCACCTTTCTTATAACTACTCTGGCGTTAAATTGGCCATCACACGTGGAATTTAAAGATGAAGAAGACTGAGAACGAATATTTTAAAGAAAGATGAGGTTTAGTACCAGTTAGCAGAGGACCTTCCCAACAGGGCTGACATTCACCATCTCCCAGATTCTCAACCAGCAAACTGAACCCTTACGGTCAGGCAGAGCATTTGGGGAAGAATCCAGACTCCTCATTCCCTTGTAAACAGAGAAGGCTTCCTTTGCTCTCATCACTAAGACCTTATGACCTCCTAACATAGCAGATCACTGCTTTCAGCCAAAAAAGGCTGGCTCTTGTCATCCCAGGGTGTTAGTGAATGGAGAGGTTTTACAGGTGTCTGTGTGCTGGTGAGCCAATCTGCTACAGCCACTGCAATCTGTGATGAATGTTAAGCATCCCTTTTTTTATTTAAAGGCTGGTTTTCTATATATTTCATCCTACATGTATAGAAACCCAGTTCTCCCAGAGAACTTTCACTCCAGGATACAGATGCCCTGGATACTGTGATCTTAGACTCTGTGTAGTTGATCTTATGTCTCCAAATTTAGTTCATGGCCCATCAACTTATTTGCCCACACTCACACAGCTTTCCTGTGGCATTTGAGCCCTGAACTGCAGACATCCTGCTGCACACTCCCAGTCCAGCTCAGTCCTGCCCTCTCACCCTGGAATCCTGCAGCCAGGCAGCAATGCAGCAGTTCAGCATCAGCCAAGCAGAAGGATCTGATTCCAGCCACCCCTTCCCCAGGTTACCTGAATAACCAGGCAGGCACTGACAGAGGAAGCCATTCACCAGGTCCTGGCAGAGCCCTCCGTTCTGGCAGGGCTGGGACTCGCACTCGTCGATGTTGGTAAAGCAGGTCTCCCCTGGAAAGTGAAAACACAAACAGGCCTCTGAAATGCACTTGCGCAGCAGTGAAACAATGATTGACAACTGCAGCCATAAGTTTTGCACTTCTTTTCTTTCATCTAAAAATGCAAAAGAATTTCTAGAACTCTAGCATGTCTCTGCAGGCACTGGCACACAGACACTGGCACCGAAACAATGGGGGCAAATGAAGTATAAAATGATTTTCCAGTGTCAAACACTGGCAAGATCAGAACTTCTAAACCATTCCCATCTGTGCAAGTGTGGAACAAACACTCGTACTTCTCTCATAAAATAATAAAGTATTATTGTTTATGCCTTCCCACTAGGGAATTTCCCTAGCTGTTAAATCCAGCATTATATACATATCTCCAGTCCAGGGAAAGAGTGATATTTCAGTGGAACACGCACAGAGCTTCTAGCTCCAAGAGCACCATACCAAGAAACCCCTCTTGTCCCACTCTGATTATTTAGTTGCTGTCATGAGAGTAGTCTCACCAAGGAAACACCTAGAAGAGTAATCTGTAACTCCAGGGAATTAGCTTCCTCTGATGAGGAATTTCAGAGATATCCCTAGGGATGAATCCTGCCATATGCACTCGAGACTGACAAAGGGAAAACACCCTGGCACCTGCATAGCCAGAGGGCATTCATGGAAGCATGGGGAAGCGCACAGGCTGTTGCATCAGCCTGGAGACAGCCTTGGAAAGGGAATGACATTCAGCCCTCTGCAATGGGAGCAGGAGCACATTCCTGATGCCAGCCCCTCTGAAGTACCAGTCCTTCAGTGATTTTTGTTGCAGAGAACATCTCCTCAAACCAGCAGCACCACCCAGAGCAGACAGGATGAACATTTGCTGCGCAGCTCACCTGTAAAGCCCGGCTGGCACTGGCACAGGAAGCCAGCTGCTTGGCTGTGGCTGAAGTTGCTGGGGAAGTGGGGCTGTGTCCCGTAATGGGCTGGGTTGGAGCGCTCCAGGCACAGGCCACCGTTGTGACAGGGCTCTGTCACACACTCATCCACGTCCTCCTCACAGTCCTGCCCGGTGTAACCTGCCACGAGACACCGCTGTCAGCATCGTGTGCACAGCTTCACCGGAGCTCAGCTCCCACACACTGTGGCTGCCTCAAAGGAGAGAATAAGACCCCCAAATCTGCAGCTCATCTGGCAGGGAGTCCCTGGGCCCTTTACTTTCTCCACTATATCAAATACAGGAGCCAAAATCATCAATTTGCAGGAAAGCATCACTTCATGATAGAGGAACTCGTGATGGAAAATGGCAGAAAAGAGGAACAAAACTTTATGGTTGAGATCCAGGGTGATTTTTGCAGGTCAATTGGATTTTGGGATGACCAGTAAAGAGCAGCAGTGCAGCCTCACCATTTCAGACAATGAAAATTCCCATGGGGGGCCATGCAGTATGATCATTAATTCTCTACTTCTTCAACACAGCACTCAAGCACGTGCTGTCCACGGCCATGTGCCCACACACCACACCAGCAGAGAGCCCCCAGCCCACCTGGCCAGCAGGCACAGCTGTAGCCCTTGATTCCCTCCAGGCACGTGGCACTGTTGTGGCAGGGGTCGGAGGCACACTCCAGGATGTCCAGCTCGCAGAGGGCCCCCTCGAAGCCGGTGTCACTGCAGTCACAATGGTAGCTGTGGGGCACCAAACAGAGCAAGGCATCAGCAAAGCCCCGGGTGAGGAAAGGGCAAAAGAGCTCAGCTGCCAGTGCTCACACCCACGTGTGCTCACACCTTACCTGTGGAAAGGTAAATTCAGACACACAGGTCTGTTCTTGGCAGTTGCCTGTGCTGTTCATGCTCTGCAAACCACTTCTCTTTGTGTTTGTTCCTTCCTTCCTTTAAGCACCCCCGGAGTTCTGCTGCTGGGAGGGTGCTTCTCCCTTATTGCCACAAATCATTGTTACTGCCACTCAATGTACAAAATCCAATTCCCACCAAAGCTTTTTACTCTGCTTTTCACAGGTTGCACTGAGTAGACCTTTAGATCAGCCCTGGTGTCTAATTGCTCCCCACCACTGGTTTCTCACCTGTTGATGAGGTCGTGACACGTCCCGTTGTTCTGGCATGGCTGGCTCTCACATTCATTGATGTCCACCTCACACTGGGTTCCTTGATAACCTGGCGCACAGGTGCAGGTGTAGAACCCAACATGATCATTGCACAGGGCCCCATTCTGGCAAGGGTCTGAAGCACATTCATCTATTTCAATATCACAGTTCACACCTTTGTTAAAAAACAGGAAAATACCTGTGTTACAAATCCAGAAAGTGTATGTGCTGCCTGGAATTCTGAGATGGAATCATAAGAGTCATGTTATCAACCCCAGCTGGCCACCAGAGTGATTTCTACCTGCTTTTCCAAAATATTGTTCCATTTACTTAAATTCTGTTTGTAACTTGCTTTGTGATGCCCAGGAAAAAAGCACTAAAGCAGTGCAAAACACTGGCTACAGCAATACCTGATGTTAGTGGTTTTATTGGGAAATGCTATTAAAAACACAATGTTAGCTCTACTACTCCTGGTCACGGATAACAACAAGTGACACCTGTTTGGTACAAAGTCCCAACCTCCCTGACAGAACAACACCTCATGCAGGATTTCTATGCAATTATCTCATCTATATTCCACCTCTCTGAGCTGCCTGTGGCCTGGCATCACCTCCAAACCTTACTCATTACGGCGGCACCTATCAATCCATCTAATCTGTCCTCCTTGGCGAAGGCTCCCCGTGGAGTGGGCATGGCCATCCTAATCCTGGCGGAATGTGGGCCCCCTAATCTGGTTCAAACCCCTCAATACCCACACAAAACTTCCTTCACCCAAATTCCAGCTGCAAGCACCAGGAAACAACCTGGCCTTGCCAGCCAGTGGTGCTCAAACCTCTGGACGAAGAACTAAATCACAAGGCTAAGCCTCATATTTGACATCAGAATAACTTGAAGCACAACAAACACTTCCAGCTGCCTGGGTCACTTTATTGCTCCTTTGGCAGGGAATCCCACAATCCTAAATTGAGGATTCAGCACAAAGATAAAAAAAGAAACTGATTTGCAAAGACAGAATTATGCTTGATACTCAAAATCACCAGTAACCTTAGGGCCCACATAAAAATTCTGCCTTGTTTCTCCTTCATCTCTCCTCTTTTTTATCAGAGAATGAGTCAGCAACAGGGACTGCATTCCTGATGTTGTAACTTCTCCTCATTCCAATGGTAATCAGCAGCATTCCTTCACAGCAACCCAACTCCTTAAACACTTCAGTCTGTGAACAGGAGGAAGGCTGAGAAAGTTCATGTGCGAGGTGGTACCAGGCAGACATGGACACATTCCACCCCATTCCACTCCGATAAGCAGGGCTGGGGGAAGGAGGGCCCCCCACTGCCTCCCTCACAGATAACTCACAGGTGTGGATTCCTCTCTGAGTCACCATTAGCACAGATGTACAAGAGAAACACTTAAATCACATGCCAAATAAACATTTGCCAGGCATGAAAGGATTGGAAATCTTCAACTAAAAGACACTTTTTTCCAGAAGACAAGTACTTCCCTTGGAAAAATCCTGCTGGACAGGACAAAGAACTAGAGGCCAGGTCGGCAGAGCTAAGTTATACCTGGAAGCCCTAAGTATCCATTTCCTGATGATAAATATCTTTTTATGTGTATCTTCCTTAATTTAATCACAGCTACTTTGTATCTAGTACTCCAGTCTCAGGCAGCCCACTCCGGGGTCCCCGTCTCTCAACACCCACACCATCCATGGAATTCAAGGCCTCAAGCGCTGCCTGGAAGCCGCTGCAAGCAGCCCTACACCATTACTCACACGCAGCCCCAGACACTGCGGGAATACAGAGACCCAGCGGGGCAGTGAGGCAGCTCCTCAGGCCAGGACCCCCGCGGAGGCAGAGCAGCCCGGCGGTACCTGTGTATCCGGGCACGCACTGGCACTCGTAGCGGTCCATGTGGTTGAGGCAGGTGCCGTGGTTGCGGCAGGGCCGGGACGCGCACTCGTCGATGTCGATCTCGCAGTTGGAGCCCTGGAAGCCGGGCACGCAGAAGCAGCTGTACTCGCCCGCCCTGTCCCTGCAGATGGCCCCGTTCCGGCACGGCCCTGACGCGCACTCGTCGATGTCGTCCCCGCACGCGGCCCCGCTGAAGCCGGGCTGGCAGAGGCAGCGGTACCCGCCCGGAGCTTCCACGCACGTGCCGTTGTTCAGGCAGGGGTGGCTGGAGCACGCGGAGCTTTCTGCCTGGCAGCCTTCTCCGCCGGGGCCCGGCTGGCACCTACAGGTGTATCCGGTTGTGCTATCCACACATTCAAATCGAGGGTCTGTGCAAGGGCTGCTCTCACACTCATCAACGCCGTCGCAGTCGGCACCTGCGGAGCCAGGCGTACACACACATTCATATTCCAGGAGTCCCGGAGTCCGGCTGCAGGTCATGTGGGCAGGACAGTCATGTTTAATGCAAGCATCATAGAGGAGTTCACAGTTTATGCCCATGTAGGCTACAGGCTCCACGGGGCAGGTGCACTGGTAACCCACTTCCAAATCCTTACAGCTCCCCCCATTCTCACATGGGGATGAGGAACAGCCACTGTCATTTTCAGAATATGAAGTTCCTGTTGAGAAAAGAGACTTTTTGTAAGTCAGCATTTGTAGCTCTAAAGAAAAAAGTTCTGCCAATCCCCATATACAACTCAGAGACTGCCCACCTAAATTCCACACTCCAAAGGGCTGTTCTAGCCAGGAGATGAGGAGGATACTGG
Organism: Gymnorhina tibicen; assembly: GCA_013399875.1. Lineage (NCBI taxonomy): Eukaryota > Metazoa > Chordata > Aves > Passeriformes > Artamidae > Gymnorhina > Gymnorhina tibicen. Next base: position 1,459,293 of record VXAZ01009309.1, read on the forward strand.
AGAATCAAACATTTACTATAAAGAAGACAACAGCCCTTCATTTGGTGGCAATCTGGAATCTCTTGCCAGTTTGGGTAACCAGGTACCTGCTTTTTTAGGAGACACTCACAAACCAACTATTTCACTTGTGCTTATTCATCCATGAGTCACTATGAGAGCAGTGACACATATAACCTTAAATCCATTCACAAGATTAACTTCGTGTAAAATTCCATGACCCCTTTCACTGGCAGGGCACAGCATTTGTGCCTGGAAATCCAGAGAGGCAGGGTGAGTTCAGGTGTTGGCCGTGGCTCTGTATGTCCCAGCTGCTCCTTCTGGGGATACAATTTTTTCTCAGCTAATCCAGAAGTGGTTTGAAGATGCTCCCATAAATAACCCAAGGCCAACTCCACATGGGCACATTTCACAGAGTCTCTGATTACATTAGGCAGCTCAGGTCAATAACCACTGACCCTCACCCTCTCCCCATGTTAGACATGTAAATTTACACAGCAGGACATTTTTAGCAAGGAAGAGCAGAGACTGCTGAGATCACCGTGCTGATGGCATTTTAGATCCAAACACGCAGTACCTGCTGAGCCAAAACACCAGTCTAACAACCAGATACCAGGAACTCATGTTGAGACCAGATTCCCCTAAATCTGGGAGCATTTGGATGTGATCAGTTAATTCACACTGAGCCACAATGCCTTGCTGTCCCCACAAAGGCAGTGTTTAAAAGGCTCTTGCCCCATTAAGCAACTCCACCGTCCGGAAATGCGATGGGACGTGCCCACTGAACTGCAAATTTAGTTCATATAAATGAGATTATGTAGGATACATGACATTAATAAAAAACAAAACAAAGGTGTTCAACGTAGATATTTCAAAATGGAGCAGAATGGAATAATAGGAGGAATCCTCATTTCTTTTCCAAAAAGAAACTTTAAATTTACTTTGTGAAACAAGGGGCAGATTGGCCAAAGGGCAGGACAGCCCAGGAGATAGTGGCCTTTACGTTAGAATTAGGATATATGTCCTGGATTCAGTGCCACAATTAAGCACTTTCCAAAAGACATAAACCAACCAAAAATAGAATAAAGGGACAAAGGCAGTGCAAACACAGAGCTTCGAACTCCACAAAGGCAGCAGTCATTAGCACCTCATCCCACTGTGGCCTTCTGAGATCAGAGCTTTTCATTCTGCTCAATTCCAGGATAAATATGAGAGCAGCTGTGTGGTAGAGATATCCCAGCCTGATTCCTGCATAAGCGTTATGAAACATCCAAACTTGGAAGTAACTCTGCAAACAACTATATAGCAGATGTTTGGAAAATGTCTATGAAAAATGGTCTCAAAGCAGAGATAAAGCTCATGGAAGAGCAAATGGTATCTGAGAAATTGCTACTGGTGAGACAATCCAGACTTCCCTGGTGTTGGAAGTCAAGCCATCCCTAGAAACCTTTGGGTAAGCAGCTCTTCACCCTTTCTGCTGCCCTCTCTAAGTAGCTGTGGCCCAGGTAGTGACAGGCCTCAGTCTCTGGAAAGCCCACAAAGCTGCAGGTGGAGAGGGCAGGATCCCAAATCCCTGCAGCTCCCTCAGCCCTCCCTGCTCCCTGGAGAATGTTGCTTTACCCTGCCATGCTAAGGACTTGCCAGGATCACACACCACATCATTGCTCCCCAGCTGACCTCCCACGTTCTCTCACTGGTGCCAGCATTATCCCGGCCCAATTTTGGTCACGTTTGTCTTGCTCTGGTGCACCTTATCCATCACCACACCGCCCCCCCACAGTAGTTAATCTGTGTCAGCGGTGCTCTATCAACTCTGCCCCATCAGCTCCTCAGTCTCTTTGTACCTGAAGGTGGAGGCACCGACTTCAGGGCCTGAAAGGGATTTATAGGAGACTTTGGTTTACAAAAGCCTGCCCCTGCCCTGACCTCCCCAAATTCCTCCCACCAAAGACTGTAGTGTTTCTAAGTCTTCTTTTAAGAGGCCGTGCTGCTGGGGGAGGGAGGGTGCTCAGGGATTTAGGAAGCCCTTTCTCTTCCCAGCATCATCTCCATGGCCCACCCCTCCCTTCCTCTCTCATGTGATGCTGGGGAGAGCTGCTGAGCCCTGCACTGTCCAGCAATCCCATTATTCTGCCATCAACCCTTTTATTCTCAGATTCCCAGTCAGGCAGAAAACAAGGATGACGGAATCTGCCTGGAATCTCTGTGGCAATTAGAGTGGAAGCCCAGGAAACTATTTGCAAAAGAGCTTTACTAGGCAGGAGATACGAGCCTTTGTAGGCTTAATGAGTAACCGGCCCCAGCCTGCACTTTCCGCAGGCCGGGAGCACAGTTTGGGATAAAAAAGGAGCCCGAGTCTGGTGCATGTTGGGAAGGAGCTGCAGCACACTCCATCTGCAAAGAAATGCCCATTTCCACAGAATCCCCAGGCACTGCTGGCATAGCCAGGCTGAGTCAGCGCCAAGGCTCATGCATGGCTTTCTGCTTCCAGGAGAAGAACACAGGCAAAATGCTTTTTGCAAATAAGGCTAAACATCAAAGCCCTTTGCTGTTTCCTGCCTTTCCCGAAGTTCTTTCACAACAGACACACCTTTTTGTACCTTCTCTGGTTTGGTCCATCACACGGCTGCCACGCTCAATGATCTGTATGAGTCACTACGGCCCGTCCCTTACAGAGAGGTGTGTGACAAATATGTGCCCCCACAGTCACACACCACACACCCAGCTGGGCTCAATACAGACAACACAAAGCTTCACTACTAAGTGCAGAGGCCTTCTTGGCTTACCAAAGACAGCAGTGACGGAACAGAGAGAACTCCAGTCTACTCAAAACTCACTGTGACCATGAACAATAGCACTGATTCATAGATGTACTTCAGCAGGACCTCTTTCTGGAGGAAAATGTTCCTTTTCTGGAACAGATAACCTGGGGTAACACAGCACTGCTCACAGGGCATGCATGGAGCAGGCTGAGGACACTGCAGTGTAACCACAAGAAATGAAACTTATCTAAATAACTGCAGCTTACTCTGTGAACTGCAGCTGGCAGAAAATCCCCCATGTGTTTGACTGGTTCCGTGCAGGCTTCAGGCACATTAACAGCACCAACCAACCCCAAACGGTATCACACACTCCCCTGTATCCAGCAAGCCTGTACTAATATGGAATATTTCCCAAGGACAAAACACGCCCCTGTGGGAATGTATTCTAACCCTAATACTCCTTCCATGGCAGTGCTGAACTTCTGGCTTGACAAAGAGCACATCTGATGATTTTAGTTCTGATTTTGTTCTTTTCAACTATCAGTGCTAGGCCATACAGTTATTGCTCTCAGTTTTGGAATAGATTATTATATGAATGTGAATAGCACATGAATATGCACCAAACACTAACAAGAAAAATGAATAAATTAGCTTTTCCTACTGCACAATACAAGAACCATGAAAACATGTAGTTCAGACTATGCTGTTTCATGAACACAGTGAAAATCAGGTCAAGAAAATCACCGAATGACAAGAGTTTATAGTTTTTCACTAAAGTAGTTGTTGCTGGATTAACAATGACATTCAGGAGTTTTCCTTTACGTTTCACAAGAAAAATATGAATTAGTGATGTTTGTAAGAGAAAAAGGCATTAGAAGTGTATTACAGTCATACCATCCCGCAAGCCTACTCTGAATTGAAACTGGAGGAGACCACAGCCCCTTTGAAGAAGAGTTCCAGGCATTTAGGGGTGGATTAGGAGGAACTTCAAAGGCTACCAGAGTCCCATATAAAGCATTCATTGAGCTCTGTCAAGACAGGGCTGGTTTTGCACTTTAAAGGTAGCTGACAACGATTTTCCCCAAATGATGAGGTTTGTGACCTTTTGTAACACTTTAAGGCAAACAAGCTGCATTACCAGGCTGTTTTAATAACTGACTTTAATAATCTTACACTTTATACCTGCACTATGTGATCTTGTCAAAGTTGCAACAGCAAGTTTTTTAACTACAAAAAAATCAGAAATTAATGAGACGTTAGGCAACTCCTTCTCTGACTGGGGATGCTGCTTTAGCATTACTCACTGGCTTCTGTTTTGGGGGTTTGCTTTTCACAAGTTTGCTTTTTCAGAGTCTTGGGTAACTCTGAGAGAGGGTGGATGTTGTCAATCTGGGGACACACCTGACTGTGTGGAAGCTGCTCAGTGCTGCACTGATAACTACCTTAAAGGTGTCTTAATGATCACTTAAAATTCCAGCAGGGAAGAGGCAGCACTGGGGTTATCAGCTCACAGTTTCCTTTGTACTGAAGGACAGGAAAAAAAAAATCCAAGCAGAGGCAGTGGTACCTACTGGAAATCCCCATCCCTCAATACCTGCTCATGCACATGCCCTACACTTGGTGAAAAATGAAAATGTACCGTCACCTGTGCACAACCCCTGCAAAATGCTCATAACCACAGACACAGCTCCCAGAAGAGTCAGGCTGCCATAATATTATTTCCTGGCCTAGCAAAAACTGAATGTGAGCTTGGACAAGCCAGATCCACCTCGGGTAGAAAGAAGATTCCTTCAAGTGTTTTTCACCCGTCCTCCTCACTACAACAACTGAAAACCCCCCAGTTTACAACCAAGAGGTGAGAACAGCAGGATTCCCAGAGCACCATAGGTCCCAGCTGCACCACAACAATAATGCAGCTTGAGGGATCTCCAAGTTCCCAAACCACTGCTCAAACCCCAGCCTGGGGCAATTCTCACCAGTCAGGCTGTGCTCCTGCTGCTCATCCCAGCACACCTCCCACTGGAGAAAGATCCTGAGGCCAAGGGTAGAAAGGGAACCCTTCCACCAGAAGGGATTCAGAGCAACACAGCTACTAAATAAACTCTGAATAAAGGAATGGAGAGTTAGGTCTCCATGACAACAGGAAGGCATGTGCTTATATTAGTAAATCCCTGCTGACCTCTGCTGATCTTTCCCTATCCTGGTCAGTGTAAAGGATTAGTGAAAGGGGACACACTTTGGCCTGTTCCCAGGATCCACACAACCAGAAAGGGAAATGGACAGGCGTGAAAAGGGGCTTTCATATTCACCCTCTCTCTTCCCCACCCCTGCTCACTTTGGAAGGACAGCTATGGAAGGGAATGGCAGGATAAAACCAAATCCTTCTTGAGGAAACAACTTCCATGTACCTGTTCACGGAGGGTACAAGGCCTCTTCGGGTGGCTTCACACATCCCTAGGGCTTTACAAGCCCCATTTCCTTCTTGACACACAGAGGTTAAACCCTTTCTATCCAGACCTGAGCTAAGCACCTGCTCTGAGTAATACCAGCACCAGAAAACAAGGCCTTAAACTCTCTGAGACTGCTGACGAGCTCATGACGTGCTAGTAACAGGCAGTGATATTTCACCTAACACAAATATTCCACAACCTGTATTCCCTGTCCTGTTTAACACAGTACTGGCACTTGGGACAGCTGCTTTAACAGCAGGCTTTTCTATTTAGCCTCAGAAAAGGGGATGTGGGAATGGGAAACCCTCCAAAATACTAGTGTTTGATCCCAATTACGAAGCCCCCGGGCTGCAGCAGCTTCTCAGCACCCAGCTCTGCTGGTGTACCTTGAAGACTCTGGGGCCCAGAGTCAAGTTCTTCCTCCCCATTTTTTAAAAGGGAGAAAGGATTTTGAGATATATCTGCTGGTTGAAGCTAAACATTATTGTTATTGTCTCAGGTTATCAGCTTATCAGATCTGACAATTTATTTGAAGCAAGACATGGCACTATGACCAAAAAAACCCAAACCCTGAAAATAAAGATTAGCTAATCCAAAAGCAGTGTTGGCAATCAGCAGGCAGGACTTCTAAGACAATACTGAATAAATGGCCTGACAAGATGCCAGGGATCCCAGCAATGCCAAGAGTGTCTTTTGGAAAAGTCAGTTTTAAAAAGAGCCTTACTATTCATGGCTTTGATGTCTCTAGTAGAGTTTTGGTAGGTTAAATACACAAGCCCAGTGTCTCAGCCACAAACCACCTTGGATACCAACTTTAAGACATCTGACAGCCCCGCACGCAGGCTAGATTACAGTTTTACCCAAACTATTGTGTATCCATCACTTCCCAGACTGCTTCTGACATTGTTTCTCTTTGTTAGTGGAGACCAACAAATTCCACACCACACTTGTACACGAGGTTTTTGGTGTGCCAGAGTTTTTCATGCCAGATACATGTACACAGTCTACTGGTGTAAAATATTTATATAGAATTTACAAAGGCCTAGACCTAGACTTTCATTCTTTCAGGCACAAAAAGTGTGGCTCAGGTTCTTCTTGTGAAATATGCAGAATATTTACCCCTTCAAAGAAGGAGGATGGTGATTGCTGGCTCTCTCCCCCCCAGCTTGCCCAGTGAATTGCTAAAAGGTGCCAAACAGTGGGCACTGATCCACGGGGCCCAGCAGTGCCAACATCATGGCCCAAGGCATTAACAGCATTAGTCAGAAATACCACTTCAGGGAATTGAACTCATTCTTACCACAGAACAAGAAGCCAGCTAGCTTGTGTTCATTATCTGCTCACTGCTCACTGCAGATTTGAAGGTGTAACTCGTATTATCATGCTTCTAGAACTGGGAGGAAGACAGGAGCTATGAATCCCTGGTTTATGACAGCATTGAACATATTGCCGCAGTAACCCTTTGATCTTCTGTGCTCAGGACACCCCAGTATTTTCCCTTAATAAACACTCCTCCGAGCTGACCTTCATGTTTCACACAGTCTCTTGATCTCTCAGCCATTTCCACAGATCAAACACCGGGACAGGGACTTTCCTGTGTATTCAGTTCACCAGAGTGAGTCACAGGCTTTAATTTCCAATTCTTATTTAAATATACTGACAATGGACAAAACAGCTGGAAAGATTGGTTTTGTTTGTTCCCGGGTTTTGAAGTAAGCCTAAAACTGTCCCTATGTCCGAGCTAATCTCAAGAGCTGGCATGGGAGCTGATAGCAAAAAAGGTTTGTGTTGCACATGCTCTCCCTCAGCAGGCGTCCAAAGCATCTTCCAGGCCAAAGGTATGTGAATTCCTGTGCCTGCTGATGGCTGCAGTTGTGGGAACAGAAATGAGAAGACACTCCTTCTGCCCTCCAGAATCTCCTCTAAAGACAAGGAATTAGCTGGGAGCTACTGTGTTCCCATTACACAGGCAGCAGCGGTAAAAGGGGAGTCCCAGGCTGAGCCTGCACTGCTGCCCCTGCCCCTCCGGGGTTTCTTTTAAACAACTGGAGATAGTGAGGATCTGGCTGCAGGATGCTGATGGGTACAGACTGCACCAGGCCAACTGCATACTCAGAATTTCCACAAAAACTGTGAACAAGTAACTTAAGCACTCTCTGCTTCAGTGACATTTAGACTCAGTCAATTAGAAATAAAAGGAGTAAGTTATATGGTTCATAAGGGCAAGAAAAGACATCTCTTCATGGCCTTAAAAACCTGCAAGTGCTACCTAAACAGCACCATTCACTCCAGTCAAAATCTGGCAGAATTCCCCTCGCAAAATAGGAGTAGGTGGAAAGCCTATGAAAATCAGCACTTCCCTTGAGCTCTGCTGGCTCCAGCAAGAAGAGTCATCCACCTGCACTCAAAAGAACACCACGTTCTCAGTAAATCAGTGTTCCAGAGAAGATCTTTCCCCGGAGTGAAAAGCCATGAGTGCAGAGGTCAGAGAGCACAAACCCTCCAAACCATGTCCCGGCCCTGGCAGCCGGGCACGCGGACGATCCGTCCATGCAACCGGCCTTGCCTCTGCCCAACACAAAGCCACCATAATTGCTTCACACTCCAAACCAGTAACTATGGTTACTAGATACAAAAGACAGTCCTGCTGCTTCCCTGTGGCCAGAGGAATTCCAGGCACTTGGGGCAAACACACCAGACAAAGAAGCTGGTACAAGGAAGAGAAAGAAAAAGAAATGAGACAAAAATCACAACATATTTTGACTTTCACATTCATGGTCTGAGGTGGCCAGAGCAAAGGAAATCTTGGGAGGCTTCAGAAGGAAAAATAGGCTGTTGGGGAATCAAAGGAAAAGCTGAAAACTTTCTCCAAATCTCAAAAATTACATAAATATCACCTACTAATGCACAAAATGCCAAGTGCCGTGTTCAGCACACACGGGCAGAGAAAATGTTCTGACTGTATTTTCTCAGTGTTCTCCATATTTTACATCCACTTCTTCATGTCGTGGATCACCCCTGTACTTGCTCAGTGGAAACCAAACCTGACTTGTACCTACAGGTAACTGGCCTGGCATTGCCGAGAACAGGATAAGGAGACCAGTTCAATCCCATTCACACTTTCCAGTAAAAGGCTGGACGTGTTCCTGACATGACCTTATAATCCCTAGATGACTAAAACAGATGTCTAGGCCCAGCAGATCTCTAGGCACCAATTTCAGAAGAAACAGAGATACCTACTTTTCAGGGAATATAAGATATTTTAAACAAGGGTGTCAATGGAACCCCAAGACATGGCTTTGGGAAATTGGAGAATCCCAGTGTACTCAAGGAGATTCTTTGGCTATAAAATCAGTTTTCAGTGTGGGAAAAAAAATACAAAACAAAACAACCCCCCCACCAGTGTGACAGACTCTTTCGTTACCTCATTGCTTCTTGCACTTTGAGGATGGATTTGCTTGCGTTCTTCAAAATTTCTAAGTGGAGACACTCCTGTCCTGTAATCTCCCTCCACGTTTTGTACCAGATGTATCTGGCACTACACTCCCCTGGGTACAATGCTCTTGTGCCCAGATGTATTTCTAGAGCACATGGGATGGAAACAAAGGTCTGTGTTTCTTCTGCATGGGCACAACCAAAATATTCAGACCTTTCCAGTGGAGAAAATGGTTACTATAATAGCTGAATACTTAATTACATGAATACTTAATTACTTTCCGTTCTTGTGAATAAATGCATACATACATGTGCACAGGGAGAAAGACAAAAACAGGCAAGAAATAAATAGAAAGAAAAACATATCTAGAATGAAATGCCTGTTTATCTGCCAGACGAAAGTTTTCAGGCTACAAATCTAACTGTAAGATGACAATTTGTTCAATATAAGGGCAGGTCACAGATTTGATCCAAAGTCACTGCATAGTAGCTGGGTAAGAATCAGGCACAAAAGACAAAAAACTTACCCCAAAACAAGAGGAAAAGTGGCAGCAGGAGAGCAGCATTGTACGGCCTGGAGGTAGTTTTCTTTAATTCCATGACAAGTGTAAGACTGGCCGTCCTAAACCCCTCCGGGGAGAGACAGGAGCTGGAGCCCAGCAAGCCCCTCCTGTGGCCACATCACGGTGCGGGGCGGGCTCTCCCCACGGCGGCCGCTCGGGCCGCGCTCGGCCGGGCCGCAGCAGCACTGAGCCCGCGGACAGAGCCCCGCAGCCCGCGCTGCCCCGCGCCCGGAGCGCCGGCAAAGCCTGCCTGGATCGCGCGGAGCGGANAGGCTGCTCGGAGGATGCAGGGTTCCGTATCAGCTCTTATTTACAAATTCCGCAGGAGGATCGAACACAGTTTTCTGAGTGAGGCTGCTTTGTTCAAAGAGAAATAAGACAAAAGCACTCTGTTAACTCCAAAAAGCAGAGTTAGACCACATTAGTTTTACTGCTCTCTCATCATGGGGTGGGTGATCCCACAGGACAGGTGAACTCACAAAATGTACAGGAACCCTCTTCCCAACTGAGGAACAGTTCCAGAGATCAACAGAGGTATCTGCAAAACACAGGCACCAAATCACACCACCTTTAGATATATGGGCTCAGTTTTAGGAGTGGAAAAAGTTACCAGTGTGCATTGTTCAATGACAGTAACTGGAAAAAGACAGCCTGCACTCAGCCAAGACCTACTAAGTCCCTCTAAATCCACATCACAATTGGATTAAACTAACTGTAATGAGAATTAAGTACATTGCCTCACCCTTCACTAACAACTAAAAATAGAACACAGGTAAGACGCCAGACAAATTCCTAGTTTAAACAAGAAATATGCAAGATAGCAAGGAATTGATGCAGACAGACCTAGGCTGCACATGAGGAAAACAGGAGCAATCCTACAGTGAGTAATCTGTATTATCCCAGCATCCTTGCAGGGCTATATCCTTGCAGGGTGGGATATGTGCATGGAAATGGGATCATTACTGCAGGGGTTTTACCTTCAGTGCAGAAGCAGAACAGCCACAGCAAGAGCCTTTCCACCACCCAGACTCTGCAGTCAGGAAACAAATGGTTCATCTCACTGTCCTGCCTTGGAATGCTCCAAAGATGATATATCATGCGTTATCAACCTTATCTGGACCACCCTGCCCCCTCTTTCATCTCTGGTGTCCTCAGTCTGTTTTCTCAAGATCAGCCTCAGTATTAGTTTCTTGCCAGTTACCACAACCATCTGGAACTCGTTTCTGTCTCCTTAGACTCTTGTTTTGCTGTCAGGGGATGTAACCAAACACTGACGTGTGCAGAATCTTTCTACTCAGAATATTTTTGCCTCACCTGTGTGAACTATGCTCCCTACAATCCACCTTTTCCCAATCCCAGCAAATACATGTGAATCATTGCACAATTAACACAGCAACAAAGCACCATTCTTAGCCAGGCACTGCTGCAAGTTGAGGAGTGCAACACCCCACAACACCTGGAAAACACAGCTATCCATGGTAATTTATGGCTCCTAGGCTACCTGAAGGACCTGCTTAGCTTTCATAAAACAGAATCAGTGTGACAAAACCCCCAGCCCACAGAAAGTGGAGGTCGTCCCACAGAGGCTGAGGTCTTGTGCAGCCCTGCGGTTCCTGCTGTGCCATGTGGCCTGTGATACCCCAAACCCTGGACAGAGCCATGACTTGTGGCACACTAGACAGACGGAGGGAAGAGGAAAACATCCAACTTCCTTATAATAATCAAAATACCTTAATCCATTGTCTACCTGTGAGGATATTAGAATTTAATTCTATCGATGTTCCTGGTTGCAATTTTATGAGATTTTGCCAGCATAAACAGCAAACTAGTCCTGTGCTGGACCCCTGGGCATACAAAAGCCAATATGGGTATTAACCAGCTTAGTCCAATTAAAGGACCCTAATGCAACTCTTCTAAGGCCCTGATTTGTTAGGCTTGACTACATTTCCAAAGGAGCACAATTGGGTGGATTTGTTCTCTAAAGCATAAGCTCCAAGTCCTTAGTCATCCTTGCTAAAGCCTTCCCCAAACTTGTCATGGTTTGTGCTGCCTCTGCATCGCTGCTGTCCAACGTCACCATAATCTGCTCTTTAACATAGTATTAAAACTAGAGCCAAAGGACACAGCTGCTTTCCTTGGTGTAACACTCATTATGAGAGATTTAAGGACAGCATTAACAGCAAGGCTTCTATTCTCAGCCCGGAGCAGGAACCTTCGCAAGCCGGAAACGCATGCCATGGAAATGGGGCAGCAGTGGGCAAGCTGGATTAGGGGAAAAAGGAGAAAGTAGGTCTGGGGTACTCAGCAGAACTTTCCTGCCCACTTATTCTATACTTTTCCGTACACTTGTCACAAAACAATCCTATACATCTTTCTACAAAAAGTTCAGAGAGAACCATGCATCAAAGTACCTCAGCAAAAGCCTGCTTTTCCTTCAAAGAACAATGTACACTTGCATGAGTTTCACAATCTTTCCTCACACAGGGCTTAAAATAATCCTAATACTGCAGATTGGATACTGGAGACGTGTGACAGGCCGGCAAATATCAGCGGTACAAATAAAGCCATTCCTATCTCCTGTCACGTGCACGCTGTAGCTGCCCCAGAGGACAGAGCCTCACCTTCCCTCCTCACCATCCTGGAACCACTGGGCACAAATCTATTTTACTGAATTGAACAATGGAAGCCAACAGCATCAAAGTCATGATTTTTTTCCCAATTTTGTCCTCCAAGGGTCATTAGGCACAACCATACACAGAGGAGTCCATACTAACAGTGGCTGCTGGCTTGGGAAGTTGAGTTAGTAAAGGAAAAACCTTTCAGTTCCACTCAAAAACTGTGCCAAAACTGACTGCTTCCATACACTCTCCTGTTTTCTGTCACTGCTGAAAAGTGCCAGGAATATTTTTAAAAACTTCAGGTTTTGGAATTTCAAGCCTCCAGACTCACAGGCCAATTCTGTACACTGAAATGTTCAAATACAATTTGGTGCTGTAACGCTCAAGGGTTCCCCAGAGTCCAATCTCTAACTGGAAATTGGCTCTCTCCTGCTGCCCTGAACAGGCACTGTCCCCACTCTCCCATCAGCCCACTAGATGTCCCTTCTGCACTGCCAAAGTCACCAAAGGCCCCCGTGTGAAAACGGGAGAGCTGGAAAGAAATGAATGTTACAGCAGCACCGGGGAACAAGAGCAACTGGACACATCCTGAACTGCTGCGAGACCGTGCCAGCAGCACCCTGGATGCTGCAAGACCTATTGCAACATCCCCACAGCGGAGCAGCCAAGGCAGAGTTTGGGCTGTGAGCCAATTTAAAGTTGCTATTAAAACCTGGCAAAATCACACAAAATTTCCAGTCTTGAGACATCCTATTCGCATTTTTTAGACACAATAAATTTCGTTTCCTGTCATTGCTAATCAGAACTGCTGGCAAGCAAATCATGCTGCCTGATAAACTACAGAGTCCTGAGCCTGTGACACCGGTCAGTCCCACGCAATGGCAGTGGAAAAAGTGGGCTGACAAGACAGAGCAGGAGGGTTGTTGTCTGGGCACTGGCACAGGTGGGCAGAGTTCTGGCACAGCCTCACTTTCCTGGAGCATGATCATTGATTTCAGATAAAACTGCAGTGCTGAGGAAGAGGAGGAGGGGGGCAGTCCAGCAGGACAAGGGCAGAATGAACGTTTGCCTGAGGTTCTAAAATCACCTTCTCTGCCTCGCAGCGTTGGCTGCTTGTTCAGAGATCTTCATGACACGCTTCATCCCAAAAAAAGAGCAAATTGTAAGGACCATAACAAAGATATCCAGCATGTGCACAGCACCTCTGCCTTCCCGTCCAACAGATAAACCATTCAAACAGGGCCACGCTCCTGCAAAGTTATCTCTCAAGGAAGTCTCAGAAGTCAAGCTCTGACCATGGATGTACCCTTTGATCTACGTGAGACCCTGCTGGACTGCTGCAGGTCAACTTCATGCCCTTTGATCCTCTTCCTTGGCTTACAGCTGCCTGGTGGAGGTGAATCCCTTCCAAGGGCCTCTGTGGCAGATGGGAAAATGAGAATGTTGATCACCTAACAGGAGGCAGCCAAAACAGTGTAAAAAGGGTCTCAGGCAAGATTTTCTGCAGTAAAATGTTATAGCAGGAAGGATGTGCCCAACACATTGCCAGGATCTGAGGGTGTTTGGAAGGCGTGTTGAGTTTTGAGAGGCCTTTTTGCTTTTTTTTTCCCCACAAACTGATCCAACACGTTTGTAAATAGCCGCTTTCCAGCGGGGCTCAGCGGAGCTCTGGCACCGCTGGAGGGCAGGTCTGTGCTCCCAGCCCCAAAGCCTGCAAAGGTTGGATTAGCAGGGTTTGCTGCAGAGCTCTGCATTGCCAGAGCCCTGGAGCCAGGCTGGGCTTCAGGGGGAAACCAAAGGAGCCGACACTCGACACTCGGAGCCAGAGTGTGTGAGGCTGCCCTGCAGCACAGCCTGGCTGAAGGAACCTCCTCCTGCTGAAGTTTGTATTCTGTGAAGGCCAAACAGGGGAGCGGGAGAACGGGGAATTTTGGACCTGGAAAACAAACACATCTGGCTGTACCATGTGAGCTGTGAGCTCTGAAGATGAGCGTAGCCTCAAAGTCCTGTCTGACATCTATCTCTGCCATAGAAATGACACCTTTGAATTCTGCATAACATCAGCAAGCTCTGCCTCATTTTCCTTCCAGTTGCAATCTCTGCTTTCCCTCACAGACTTCACACACAGTCTGCTCAGTAATGAGGCCTCTGGGAAAGCTGGACGTTGTCACCACAGTAGATGGCAGGAAGTAAAATGGATGCAGACCACGAATGCGCCAAATGTTGAGGAATGAGTAATATTCTCCAAGATGCTAAAGATCTGCGGCTCACTTTTGTGTATTTGCACCTTAATGAGCACTAAACACTTCTATTAGCTCCAAATCTAATCCAGGTAACTAAAGACAGATTTGTCAGTGTGAAGGCAAGGGACAACTGTACAGGAACAGTTCCACATTCAGTTTCCCGACTCAAGGGTGGGGATAGTCTCCAGTGCTTTCAAGATTTTGGGCTGCCACACTCCTGCCTTTCTAGGCCATGTTGCACACCACTATTAGCATTATTACTTCACAGATTGAAGCTCCCACCTGAGTCAATTGTTTCTACTTCACAAACGCCCCAGAATAATGGTCCTACCTAAGGCGGGTGTGCACAAGTTGCTGGATCTGCTCTTGCCTGGATGAGAGGGTCTGGCAGGGATTACCACAGCACATTACCACACTGCCATTTTGCTGGGATGCTAAATCCTGGTGTTTCCACCACCAACCGTTTGCCAGATTGCCTAACAAACCTCTAAGAATGACCAACACGGGTAAGTGTTAACAGCATTCAAGCTTGTTCTCATGGTCTCCAAATGAGTATCTTGTTTGCTCCTGCTTGCAGAACCGGACCAGAGACAAGGGCTTCAGCACTTCCCTCTGCCCTGAGGGAAGCTCTGTTCCACTCCTCTTAGCCAGCATGGTTTATGCACATTTTCTACTTCATGTCTCACAACAGCAGGCAAACTGAGCTCCTGCTGGGCTTCTGTCAGAGGAGATATTGATCTGCAGCACAAATGCTTGAATCTCTTGCTCTGCTAACCGGTGTGCTGAATGAGCACAGGAGCTCATCAATACGTCTGAAACAAAATCTGCTCAATGGCTTTTGAAAAAATAAAGAAAAACTGAGGTTTCTGATGAGGTTGCATACAAAATATTCAAGTGGATGGATCTAGAAACTTTCTAAGAACTGGTAAAAGCACCGTGAAGCACCACTTCATCTGGTTTACAACTGTTTCAGTAAGAGCAAGAATAAACTCCAAAGCATCTCTCTGATGAGACACATATAAGGCTTCTTATGAGGCTGTATACAAAATATTGAAGTGGATGGTTCTAGAATCTTCCCAAGAACTATGGGGTAAAACATCACAAGAATTATAATACTTTAAATCTACTATTTAATGCCAATCCAGCCTTGCTATTCACCAATTATATGCATCATTTCTGGAAAGAAACATAATTGACAGCTTATTGGAACACTATCCATTTTATCCCCAAGAAACTTCACTGCATCTAAGCCAACTTTATATATACTCCAGTAAGAAGCAGCATCTTGTATATTTAAAGAAATTTTCCATGCCAAGGCCAGTGTGTCAGCACCATTTGTTATGCTTGAATGCTTTATGAGACAGAAGTCACAAACCTGACAATTTACCTCTCATTAGCTTTGGGAGTGATTCCATATGCCAGCCTAGCTACACTCCCTGGGCAAATGATGAACCTTTTTGCTTCCAACTCAGCTCTAAGTCCCCCTCTATTACAGGACTTTATCAAAATTTCCTTTGCTGTCTCTGGGAGCAGAAGGGAAGCCAAAGTACAGACGGCTGAGCTTCCCAGAATCACAGAGAGCAGCAGAAACTCCGTGGTGTCCCAGTCGATCTGTGGCTCCTTGGCTCTGCTAACCCACACCTTCAGCAAGTCACTGAAGGGTCACGAGGGCCATCAGTGCTTTGCAAAGAAAACTTTCGGCTGAAGATTTAAACTCCATTTGATCCAAATCCCTTTTAAGTGCGTGACTCTGAACCAGGGCACTTTGCATATTTCTGCCAGTCTCCCTTCCCAGGAGGTCACTATGGCAAGCATGCTGGAGAAAATAGAATCCAAGAAGCAAGAAAATCTATTTAGGTATGTGTGTGTGTGTATGTGTGTGTGTGTTCTGAGAAACTGAGAAACCACTGTCACTTGTAATATATGAGACTAAGTGAAGATTTCTTCAATTCCATTTCTGCCTCCTGTAAAGCTTGTTAAAACACAGGTTCCCTTGGCTTCTGCATTTCCTTTGATTCAGGCCATACAACGGAGATTAATCAGTGCCCAGTACCCAGTATTTCTGAGATTTCAAAGCTTCCTTTCACTTAGAAAGGTAAAAAGTCAACTTGTATGGGCTGTTATAATATTTCCTCTTTTAACTTGGGGAATCATACAGACATTTCCCTGAAATCTTGAATGAGCAAATGATTACTTTTAATTTTATTTTGTTAGTCAGAGTTAACCCTAAGTAATCTTCAAGAGTGCACATTACAATCTGAATGAACCTCTTATTATAGCAACCAACTTTTGGGAGAGCAGGAATGAGAAATCCAAAGCAACCAAAATGCTGGGGGCAATGCCAGGAATGTCAACACATTGTGTTTCCCCTCGAAACAGTTTCTTCCATTCACAAGAGGTTACATCCTTCAGATAGGATTTTAAAACAGTGAATCCCACTCCTGGCTATTAACTTAAACACTGATACACACTTAGCTCTAGTTCCTTGTTCCTTTCCCCTCCTAACTTAACCCTATTGCCACGATCTGTTACAACCAGAAAGCTGACATTGTATTCCCACCACCCAATATCCACAGAGTTATCACTGAACTCAAAGCCACAGTTCATCCTCTTTCCTTGACTTTAAAGCTCATAATCCTCCATTACATCAGCCACAAGGACAGTGATTTGTTGAATCTGCGCAGCAGATTCTTGTCTTTTTCTACTGCTTTGCAGAGATGGTGCTTCCATTACAGGCACATCCTCGAGGGCTGCCGGAATCTCACTGCCAGGTCAGAACTGGCCCCTACAATACAGGAACTAAATAACTTATTTGGGCAGTAGCACAGAGGAATTGCCCCAGCAGCAGTGGACACAATGCTTCCCAGTTTGTTCATCCATCTGCAGCTGAAATGGAGCTTCCAGGGGTGAAATAAGGTCACAACGAAGTAAAGGGGGAAATGGAATCCGTCCAACAATAAACCAGGTGTCAACACCCGCTGCACAGAGCCTGACCAAGGACAACACGGTCATTCTCTGTTAGCTGTGCTGGGATGTTGGGAATTTTGAGCAGATGTTAATAGGATGAATACATACCAGTCGTACAGTTTCAGAATAATAATGCCTGTGAATGCCAAAAGCATATTGATCTCCTGAAGTGCATAGTCAGAGCATCTAATGGCTCTAGAGAGAGCAGGGAAACACTCAGAAGGGGAAGAGAAAAAAGAAAAGAGATGCTTCAGATTGGAGAGTTTTATCCACTAAAAGAGCCTTGGGGCACACAGGGATGTTAAACTGCTGCTGCACAGACACATTCTGAGGGACCCAAGAACACACAATTTGTGCACAGGAATGGAAGAATGAATTTACAGAACTTGTATAATTACAACAGGTCTGAAACACTTCTTCTAGGTAGAATATTAGAACCAGGAAGAACCTAGAGAGGAAAATAAATTCTTACTGCACTGTCCTGATGGACCAGAACTGTGGGAAAAGAAAAGCTAACACCAGTGACAGAGAATGCAGATACTGTTCAAAAGAAATTCAAAGGGAAATTCTTCCTATTTTAATGACCTCAGCTGTTATTAGTGATGCAGATCAGGGCTTTGTTCTAAAAGGAAATCTCACAGCTAACCTGCAGTGTCTTTTTCAAGCGGAAGACACTGAAAGCTCTTTTTTACACAAGGGCTGTGGAACTGGGAAATTCAGCTCATCCTCTTTGCTTTGATATCTATTTAGTTCAGCACTACACACACTGTCAAAAGCAAAATGTTATCCTGCACTGCACCTGAGGGCCCAGCGGTCCAGTGGCATATGCTCCACAGAACGGATCCGGTGTTTTCACCCTCTCACAAACACAAGCAGCTTTTGAGGGAGGACAAGACTCCAGGACAGCAGGACTGCAAATTATCAGCTTGTTCAGAGGGATTTTTCTTTTTTATGAGCTACAAATCAGACCAAACTACACTAACAGAGAGATCCTTGTAAAGTTCACTCCCAGCAGTGCCACCATAGGAGCATATCAGAATTCTAGCAACTCTGGTCAATAGTATTGTATATCCCCTGAACCACTAAGGACACTAAGCAAACACATTGAAGAGATGAGAAAAGATTCCAGTTATCCTGAGCTTCCCACTCTCTGACCACAAAACCACACTCTCGCATCAAATGGGGAATGCAACTCAAGGGACATTTTAATCCTACACCCCTATTCAAATTAATAATCCTACTTTATCAATATTTGATGGAGCTGTTATTGTGTCTGCTCTGACCATTTCACTTTTCAGAGAATGCTCTAAATTATGCTGCTTGATAGCAATGCAAGAGCAATATACTCCTTTTAAGGTAGTACAGGTTGGAAACACAGCACATCCTTTCCTAAGCCAGTGCCTCTGCAGAGGTCCTGCTTTGGGAGCAGCCTGTGGGATGGGCTGGCAGCTGTAGCATCTGCACTGAGCATCAGCTGATGCACAGAGATCTATTGAGTCAGCCTTAATGACCCCTCCCTGTTGTGGCCCACTATGCCACCATCAGATGGGAAAGAAAATAAACTCATAGCCTGAAAACCAAACCACAACAGAGAATGTTGAGCACAACAGAGCCCAGTCATTATGTATGCTGGTACGGAGACTAGCAGTTAACAAGGAACAAAACAATTATGACAAGAAAAACTCACAATTTTTTGTGAAGTGTTGAGGAGAAGGAAGCAGACTACCCAGTGCTAAACACAACAGACATGCCTGGCCCTCACCACAGACCTTCACTCATGTCATACAGCCTCACTCAGATGAGTATCTGAGCAGGGCTGCTGTTGGGATTGCATTTCCACAGGGTCAGGAGGTTACTGCTGCTCCCCAACTCCTCAGCAGCACCATCCACACAAGTGTCCTCCCCCTCTGCTCTGCCACTGCAAACACAGGAACTGCCCCAACAGCTGCCTCGACATGAGCAGCAATATGAACTCAGCAATTGCAAGTGCTTCAACTAAACTCAATTGCTTAGGGAAAGGCGGCTCAAAAACAATTACATGCTGCTGCAGGAAAAGTAAAACATTCCACAATCCACATCACACTCTTTAAGGATCCTCTTTGGGAAACAGAATACTCAAAATTCTCCATCAGTGCAGAATCATTAAGAACAGGTCCTGCTGCTGAAGAACTGAGACACAGGGAAAGGCAGGACAAACCCATGGACACAGAAGGGGCTTTTTCTGTACGTTCCTCAGACTCGCAGTTTCTCCATCCTGTACCTTCTACCTGCAAGTGCATTTTCTCAGTGCTACCCAGCTTGTTTCTCTACAGCACAAGTGTTCCCAAAGCAGAGGTAGGGACTGAAGTATGGAAACACTTTGGCAAGCTCTCACTTTCTTGTCATATTGCACATTTCCCCAGTTTCAGTTTTTTACTGCATTATACAATGTTGGTATCATAAATGCCAAGTATCAATTAATATACAGTGAAGGAGCAGAGAAGCAGATGAATTCATCCCAGTTCAAAGGCTGGGAAAAGTGGCTATTCATGGGACAACAGGTAGCAGTCAGAGTGCCAGGAGAAGCCAGACAGATCACTAATTACTATGTGCCTTCTACACTTAGCATCTGACTCAAAGCCCACCGAAGCAATCAAAGACAGCTGACAGTTACAGTAGGCTTTGGTTCAGGCCAATGGAGAACCTGCTCCTAGGGAGCTCTGTCCTTCCATATTCCAGCAGGTTGTGATGGTCACGAGACTGTCAAAGGTCAGAAAAACTATGGAGAGAGGGAGTAAGCCCTGAATAACAGCTCTCCAGTGAGTCAAAACCACTGGATCATGCAAGCTTTGAGGGAAATTTTGTCATCTGTTCTGTCTTTAGAGAGAAGAAAAGATGCAATGGCATTATTTTTTCACAGCAATGATATAAGCACAGAACAGCAAACAGATGGAGGTGTCATAACAAAGTGTGAAACACAAAAAAGAATAAAGTGAGAGCCCCTCTGCTTGAGATGCTCGTGCTGTGAAATCCTGTCTGTAGCGACCTGTCAGAAAAACACCTCAATTACTACAGGCTGGGATAAACACAGGTACTTAACCTCAGAGACAGAGGGTCTGACACCCCCAAGGAAGGAATGGGGACCCACACCATGGAGCAGGGCAGGTCCTGGCACTGGGCAGGGTGAGGGCTACAGCAGTACCACAGCAGACCCATGGCTTGGTGTTGGAAGCAGCCCTGGAATTAAACTGTTTGCAGGAGTATTCATGCAAATTCTGAGTAGTGGAGCTCTTGAGAGGTGCCAAGTGACAGAATAATGCTTTGGGTTGTTTGTTTCCAGGAGGAGAAAAAAATGGGAAAGTACAGAAGAAAAAACATCCCATAAATGGAAGGAACTAAATGTTACCAAGATAAAATGGAAAATACTTAATACAGACTATCAAAGACAATGCCTCCCCATCACAACACATGCTAGCAAGGTTTACCTGAGCAGTATGGACCTTGAAGGACACTGTTTCATCTATAACAGGGTTGGAGATGTTACAACTTAGTCTTTTTGCCAGGAGATACTTTATTAAAATTGCTGTAAACAGTAACCTGTTCAAGCAAAGAAGAGGCTCTTCCTGCCCTGAGCTTAAAAGGATGTTAGCCTTCAATTCTGTTTTTGAAGAATGTTTCAGATATTGATTTCTACCTCATACTCAACATAAGTTATATTTTCTTCACAGTTCTCAGAGCAGAAAGCAACAACATTCTCCTGAATCTCCCGAATCTCTAAACAGATCTTTTTTAACACCATGTTCTCGGAACAGATCTTCCCAATACTTCTCCATCCCATAACCCAGCAGCTGTAGCAAACCAAAGTATTTGGCAATACTGAATTACTCCAAGAAATCTGAGCCTTCTCTCTGTTCATAGGTCTCCCTCAGGACCCTGAGTGGGTTGCAATAGCACAGACAGTTGCTCTAAATAGCTTGGATCCAAACACTCTACTTGGTGGTGATTAAATATATAAAATGTTACACATCCAATGTTTGAAGTGCAAAGGCCCAGGGCACCTCAGCAATGCTTTCCACACAGAGCAATTATAGCACTGGAAGTACTGGAAATACCATCATGTGATCCAGTCACAAACTACTGAGCTAAAGAGAAGGAATCTAGAACAGAGAGGAACAGTGAGAAAGTTCAAGATGTACAATTGACGTTTTCCCTTTTAATTCCACGTGTAAGCCGGTCTTTGTTGCAGACCTGTATGAGAAAACAGATGTTAAACACACTCAGCTGCCACAGAGACACTACTCCTAGGAAGTATGACAGTCTAGGCCATTCAAGGCAGAGCTTTTTTGCTCCTACTGTGGGATCTGTACCCTTCAAAAGTTAGGGTTTTTTACTTTGAAAAGGCTGTACTTCACAAAGATGTTGCTAACAGAGGAAGCGAATATCTGATACTGCAAATTAATTAGACTTTGTTATATAGTTATACTTTTTTTCTAATGGAATACTAACCCTGACAGTTGGCACTGATTAGTATTTTGGAAGTGGTTCTCAGGAGATGCTGACTCACTGGGCCGTGGTCCCCACTGTTTCAAGAAACTACAGAAACAGGCAAAGCAAAAGCACAGACAGGGCAAAACCCATCTACGGCTCATCAAGTAATTTAAATACATGAAAGTAAGTGTGGCTTTATAGTCCTTTAATTATGCATTGCATCTGAATTATGTATGGAGCAGAGGGCACGCAGGAATTCTGGTGGAAGGAAGCAGCACTGTGCACTAGCACTTCCTCCCCAGGATAAGACATGACTGTGCTCTGCACCGGGCTCTCTCCAGTTTAATGGAAGCCTGGCATTCCCAGACATTTTGCACACCCATTCTCACGGCAAGGAGTTGTCTCATCCGGCTCAGCAATCCCCTGCTGCCCCCTCAGAGGAGCACATTTCCATTGCTGGTGAGCAAACACTTCCCCTAGATCCTGCTGTGCTCTTAGTTAGCCCAAGTACTCTTCAAGAATAATGTAATCCATAGGTACTTTAAACCTACAAAACCTAATTTACTTAATGTCAAGTGTTTAAATACATCATGCCTTTCATATCATCATGCCTTTGTAACGTATGGCACTTGTCTAATCTGCAGTTTTACCATTCTGTTGACTGTAATGACCGTTTTTGCTACTCTAATTCAATATTTACACCTTCACCATTTTTGTGAGGGACAGACATTAATTGCCTCTTATATGCCATATAATCTGGCTGTAAGGTCCCTTGGAAACAAAAGTCAACTTTAATTATTATACCATTAGTCAACACTAACCATTATCCCAAGTTCTGCCATTGCTGCCTATAGTGGATCTATAATGAATGTGCACATACACAAATCATGCATGAATACAAAAACTCCGTGTTCAGTCCTTAATTCCATACTCTTCTCTACATTTGCTTTTCTTTTCTATTTACTATTTCTCACTTTAAATGCACAGTTGTGTATCATACATGAATAAATACAGACTATTTAGAGAAGTGACAGTGGATAAAGGATTAATCCTCTGAGACAGTTTTACAGGTTGGTCTGTCCTTATGCATTTCCATAGCCAAACATCAACAAAGAACATCTCTCCACCTCCACCCCACCTCCTCCTTAGATTGTACCTTGCACTGGGCAAAACACTAAACCCTGCTCCCTGAAGCAAGTTTCATGCAGAAAACAGACACTGTCACTTTCAGATACAGCTCCACATACATGCTGACATTTGGTTTATGCCGAGAAAACTTCTGAAACTCCAGGTGTGATTTTGCAAGAGGAATATTCGTGCTTTTGTCTTTCCCTGAGGCACAGTGACCTTCCCCTGAGCGGGAGCAGCGCCGCTCTGCAGCCAGCCCCGGCCCGGCACTGAGCTGCAGCTGCCACGCGGTGGCAGAGGTTGGGTACCGTCACCACAGCGCGGCTTCCCAGGAATGCACCGAGAATGCTTATTCTCTGCTCAAGGTGACTCTCAAGATGATTTCGTGCCTCCTCATTAATTACTATACATATTTGTAGACAAATTAAAGATTCAAACAAACGTTTATACAATTAATCACTTCGAGTTCTAGTGGAATAAACAGTATCAAACCAACTCATCAGCTTGCGGGCTTATGACAATTTAACACAATTTCATTTTTTTCTGTTCCCTCTCTGGTATCATGTCTCACACAAGAGTTAAAACACCAAACACTGGCAGAGTTCTTTGTAACAGAAGGAGCATAAGAAGTTCTGAACCATCAACTATTTGCTTCAACTCACAATGAAGAGAAAATTGATTTGATGCAACAATCAAGTTAGTTTTGCTTCTACACCCCTCTCCCAAAGACATTGTGTCTAATCTTTAAGTATTCAGCTGATAATTCAATTACCAGCTTATTGAGAGCCACTACAAAGACAGTGTATGCTACTCACTGTGATTTGGGTCACGTGAATGAACAGTATTCCACATGAGGGGCTTCTGCTTTGTGAGACCTTGCCATCCTCCGCTTCAGAGGAAGCTGCATATTTTATCCTTTAAAGATGCTGCAACAGCTATGACTCCATATAGCACATTCTCTGTATTTTTAGATCACACCAGGTCAACCAGACTCCTTTTCTCCTCTCTGCCTCACCATTCATGAATCCCCTAATAATGCAGCACAGCTTCGTTCTGCCCTCAGTATTCCAGCCTCGCCTTCACACAGTTTGGCCCATTTCCTTTATTCAAACCCTGTACGCTGTTCTGCTTTTCAAGTAATTAAGCACTTGAGCTGTGCTAATGCATGTTTTTATTTGCAGTTCTCCCTGGGTTTGCTCCATGCAGCACAGCACCCAGCTTTAACCCAGGTGTGCACGGTCCTGGGCAGGGCTGTGGGAGCAGCCCCAGCCCCGCACATCGAGCCCTTGCTGCGGAGCTCGGCCCTGGCACTGAGAGCCCCAGAGGGGCCCCTGCCGTGACAATGACAGGGACTGGCACGGTGCTTAATGAGCGGCACACACGGCACTGCCACACTGACAGGCTGGCGTTGGTGCTTGTCGAGGTTTTTAAGCCCAAATTTCCATCACCTTTCTAATCGTAAAGCATCTGAACTAATCGAGAGTCAGCTCTGAGAAAACAGCATGAATGATTTAAAGCACTTGTGCAAAAAGAAAACAAAAACCAAACACACGGATGCCTTTCAAGGCCAGCACGACAAACCTTCTGCATTGAAAAAAAATTGAGAAGATCACACTATACTTGCTTAGCAATCATTTTGCCTTTACAGGATCTGAATAGGAATATTCATGCTGTGTCCTAATAAAAACGGAAGTGGAACTATAAAGTGAGAAAAGAGCAATTTGCAGGATAGGGCTCACTCACAAATTGCAGGAACAGGTCACAATGGACAATCTTCTGCTGTCAGTCCTTTTCAAGTTTCAGACTTCTGCAAAAACAAAATAGAAGATCAGTAAAAAATTAAAATGTTTGTGAATTTAAAAAAAATTATAATCCCATCCTAGGTACTTCTACTCTTCCCCTTTAAATTTTCCACAGAACACTGTTTTTGTAGCTGCCAGTTCTGTGACCTTGCTGGAAGTGGCCAAGCCAGAGATCAATTAGTGAGCACAGAAGAGAGGAGCAGCTTTGCCTTCCTCATGCTGTCCCTTGGGAGGAGGGCAGATCGTTATCCAGCGGGAGTGCTAACACAGGTTGGGACTGACTGCAAGATGCACAATGCGGCAAAACCGAAAGGAGACGGGAGAATCTCTTTTTTCCTTTGGCTGCCACATTTTACATTTCCCCATAATTTAAAAATACTTTAATTTTGCAGATAACAAAACCTTGTTACACTAAATGGTATCTACAACAAACACACCATGCTGGCTTCAAACATAAATTATGAAGCAAGCTCTCTAAACCCTCAGGAAATCCCCACTGTCCCCCATTTCATAGCCAGGATGAACTAAAGCACAGAGGAATTTAGAGATTTTAGTGTTACACACTACAAACCACAGTGACAGAGAAGGCTAAAAGCCCCAGTCCCCGAGCTTCCAGGCCCCTAGCAAAGGGCCCTAACTGCTGAACGCCTTCAGAACACAACGGGGGGGCTTTCCACTAAGGACACAACTAACTGCTGCCTGACATACAGCTGTGCTCTCAGGACTGCATGAACCCCAGCTCCTCGGTATTTAAATGAGTACATAAATATTTCACACAAAACTTAGCCTAAGATAAGCCACCTGCCTGGTTACTACAGCATTACTACAGTCTGTGTGCTTGCCTTAATTTGCAGGCAACTATAATGCTACTTGTGAGACACACTATTCCTTAAGCCCTCCCAGAAAAAAAACTGAGAGATCAATAGTCCTTAAATAAGTAATTAGAACAGCTGAAATAATTTAGGTCATCAAAGAACAAGCAGGATAAATAAAAAGTTACAGCTCTGTGAACATTTGCATCTAATAGAATTTTTACATTTATTTAACTGATAGAAAGGCTGAACACCAGAGCATGAGGCAGAACTGCTGCACAGCATCTGTAACAGGAAAGCCAAATAGGGTAGCACTACATGCACACATTAAAAATATTTGGCAGGTTAATTAAAACAAAAAAAACCAACCAGGATACAAGATACACCAACAGTGCTCAACTTCCCACTCCTAATGCAAGCAAACTTAGATCAAAGATTTGACAGGAAGCTTCTAATCTAAGGTAGGAAGCCGAGACAACATTCTGTGTAAAGAGGCATTTCTACACTCACAGGTGTGCTACACTAAACATGGGAAAGCACGTGTAAAATATACTCTCCCCAGAATACAGGTACATTTCTGTTCAAATGCCTAATCTGACCATTTCGGACTTGCACTGGGGCGAGTAGACCCTGGGAGATCCTTTACTGGTAAATGCTCATCACAAGGATAACTATTCATCCAAACATTTGGGCTGTGCAGGGAACCATCTTTACAGACTGGGCTCAATTTTCCCTTCAAGAGAAATCTGATACACTTCAAAACCGATAGTCAGCATTGCAGTCTCCATACCTCCTACAACACAGGCATCCAAACCTTTCTCAGTGTTTCAGCAGACACACAGCTCATTTGCTAGTCACAGCTCACTGACATCTCCAGCTACTAAATACCCACATTTAGATAACATTTTGACATATCAAAGTCGATGAAATTTTGAGGTACATGCCTAAAGTCTGGAATATGACTTGTATCTGTTGCAGATCTGTTTTCCATTTATCACATTATGTGACAAAACTAGTTAGCTCAGCAGCAGCTTCATGGGTACACAGAGAAAAGAGTCTCAATTATGGAAAGGTTACTTCTAGTTTGTGCAGTGTGAGGGGACAGCACATCATCCCAGAGGAGATGAAGCAGACTGCAAAGAGTCCTCAGTGCTGGTCAACACCCATTTGTAACATGCAGGCTTCAGTGTGCTGGACCTTCTCTGTTTGCTCTGGAGCATCAGCCACCTGGAGATGAACCAACAAGAGGCTGATAATCTGCTCCGAGCCATGTTCTGTGTTGGGTTTGGGTACTGGTGCATTCAGGAAACACCCTCACCAGCTTCAGCAAGGTCACTTTTATCCCAAGGGTACATCCTGGGAGCAGTTTCCAAATGCCATCGAATTCTGGCTCTAGTATCACAAAATTTTTGATGAAGTTATAACACTACCTCATTATAAGCAAAATTCTCATTATAGCAAGATTTTTAGATCGTATTTCTGACCACAGTTCAAAGTGAGACAATTACAATTATTCCTAAGAGTTCTCCACTATCTGTTGATGAAAAATTAATCTTGGTAAAGCTTTTTTTTTAAAGATTCTTATGACTGTGCTGCCAGCTGCACTCAAACTCTGATTCAAGTTCTAGGCTTCAGGGGCATTGATAGACACTCAGCTACTGATGCCACCAAAAAAATACTGATTACCAAGACAGGAACAGATATGGGAAGGGGAAAACATGCAGTTAAAAAACCAAAGAGGGAAGAAACCAAACCCACTGAAAACAAAAACTTTTTGTACCAGAAACAGATTGAAAACAGAAAGGAAATTAGCATTTAGGAATGAAAAAGCCTATTCAGTGTTGATGTTAAATACAACACCCGGGGAGAGAGAAGCTGGGTTTATTTTTGATAGCAGCATAAACATTAAAGATAAGCCAAAAGCACTTAGAAAATATGGGTGCAGTACAAAGGCTCATGTGATGAGAGCTGTTTTGCTTTTAATCTTGACCTGGAAAACCTCTTGTATGACAGAGCCTCTTTTCAGTGGAGTCAGTCCTGCCTAGTTGTTCTGCCTATTAGTGATAAAAAGGCCACCCAAGTTGTTTCTGCTTTGGAACGATGGCAGGTTTTCAATCTTAAACTTCAAAGCAAAAGGAAAAAACCCACCCTCATATATCTGTCTAAGGACCTGCACCAAACTCCTGTCATCCCTTATCTGGTCCAATCACACTCTTCCCTAAAACAACAATCCTTACAACTGTATCTCTGTTTTCCTAGAAAGGACGTATGTATACCCCCAAATATTTATCTACTTGCCACTGATACAAATGAAAATACTTATCTCATATTGATATGAGAAAAGCACATATCATGTCCTACCCACAAATGTAAAACACAGCTGATTTCCAGATTGGTTCAGCATGTCTACAAGCCCAGTAACACAGAAGAGCAAACCACATCAACCACAATCATTAGGAGTGCTCAGCAATCACAGAATCACATCTCAAATGTGTATTACAAAGTATAAAGACTGAAAACTGTGAAACTCTGTGGAGTTCAGTCCTGCTTTGGACGTCTGTTCACACAATTCCAGAGGTGTCCAGAGAGCAGAGCTGCAGACCAGTGCTCAGTCTTTGCAACTTCACCCCCTTAAATTGCATGTGTAACTTGTTGCATGTGACACTGCCAACACCATGGGCTCAGTGACAACGGGACCCTAGAACTTTCTTTCTGCCCCTTTTCCCTCACAGCCCACACAGCAGAGATGCCCTGGACCAGCTGCAGTCCTCCATTCCCATGGGCACAACAGGCAAAAGCATTTTCATTCACAACAAAAATGTTGAAGTCCAGATGAAGCACCAACACCCCATGCTGATATGTCATGTTACACCATGTTACAGACCAGGACACTTCACATGACCACTTAGGGCATCACCTTAATTAGAAACTGTAATTAAATGCCCACTAAAGGTTGGTAATATCATTTGCTTCCAGGCCTTCTTATTTCACGAGGAATGCTCTGTTGGCTCAGATCAATTCTCCTGTGGAGCCTGGTACTGTCCCTCAAAGCTATGTTTACTGCTATGAGTTTTGTCATGGCCACCAGAAGAAAAGTTTTACACGTTCAGCAGTTGCCAGATGGGGTGAGAACACAGCCAGAGCACTGAGGGCAGCACTACACAGCGACTGAGCTGTCAGGAATGCCGAGCTGCGCTGCACTCTGTCCTAAACAGCACCTATTAAAATAAGATTAAAGCACTTGTGTTTACAAATGGTTCAGGAAGCTGCCGGCCTGCAGGTCACTACAGACACTGCCCTCGGGCTGGCTCTGGCCAAAGCAGGTAAGTGCAGGATGGTGTGACAGGGTCACACCACGGGGGCTGGCAGGTGAGTGCTGCTTTGCTCGAGAGCAATTCATGTGCTGGTTTAAGGAACAATCCGTACCACGACTCTGCAAAGCTGAGACATCTCAAACAAGAAAGTGAAATCAGAAAATTAACAAGTAGAGCACCACATATTGAGACATGCACTCCTTTTTTTAACCTAGACCTTTGTTGTTTTTAATAATTGATATAGAGTAACAGATGACTCACTAATTGCACTTCTGAATTGTAACCCAACCTGGAATCAATCACACATGGCATAACTTCTGTTCTTATTTAAAGCTAAATCCACCACAGTGGCTGCAGTAGCCTCTCTAATAATTGCATTAGTCATAACCTGAAAGTATTTCCCATTTCCTTAGTTCCAGTTTTGCTTGCTTTTCAAGCTGATCCTCATCCCTGTTGCTTAAAAGATCTCTGAAATGTTACCCTGCAGAGCCTGCTCTGGGACTTGAGGAGCTCTGTGCAACATTTTGTGGTGTGAATCCTCCTGTCCTGGTGACTAATTTTCCTCCAGTACTATTTTATCTCCTTTGCTCTAGCTCGAAGTCAGAGAATCATTCAGGGTTGCAAGAGATATTAGCAAGCACTGTGTAAAACTTGGTAAAATTTAGGTACACAAATGACTGCCAGCATAAACCATATCATCTTTTGTTTTGCCGCACAAATTCTCAATTTTCAAGTATCCTCTACACTGGATACTTACCTGCTTTGTTCCTTCCCTTCAACACCTGAGATACACTTTAAAAGAAAAATTAACACTGGTCTTGTAAGCGTTTTTCAAAATAAAACTCTTTGCAATATCAATCTTATGAGACTAATTTCCCATGTAAAGACAGCTTTTTCTATGAAGATTTTTAAAAGGCATGCACAGAAAGTTATTTTTTGCAATTAAAAGTCTGTCCTCAGCTATCTTTGCACAAATCCCATTAACTTTAGCGTATGTCTAAGGGCAGAATTTGAAACCCATAAAGAACTGGGTCACTGGACAATGGTAAGTCTCAAACAGAGATTTCTGCGTTATAACACGAAAAAAATCCCTCTTCCCTGGGGCACTGCACGAGCATTCCCATTTGTCTGTAAACAATCCCAAACACTTGAAATTTGACAGGCTGCATTTCATCCTTGCTCACTTAGGGGTTTCCCCTGTCCTGTAGCCAATGGCCACTTAGTCCTCAGTGCAGCATTTGGGGCTGCCACCACACCCCTCAGTGCCCATCCCATGGGGCTGCCCCACTGCACAGCCCAGTGCCTGCCTCTCTCCAGCCTCAACGCTGGCACCCACCAGCAACTTCTTGTAGAGGGCCCCTCGTTGGTCTGAGGGATGCACGTAACATTCAAGAACACACGACAATGTCCGAACTACTTCTATGAAAAAATCCGTAGGAAACACACATCATTTCCATCGTAGTTATATACTTGAAAAAATAATTCTTTCTATGCCAGTATTTTGTCCCAAGAAAGAGCACAATTACTGTTGATTACTTCAACTTTCATCAAGGTAACTCCTAATTCCATGTTGATTTTGGCACAATTCAATCCCCATATTTTATGACTATACTTAGAGCTATAAATTCAATTTTCTTCCTTTTTATTCCATGAAGCCTAAAGACAGATGTTAACTTTTTTTCCAAGCCTCAGATGTTCTTTTCCTTGTTAAATGTATATCCTTGTACTGCGGCGCCAAAGCTCTTCCAATCCCCTGTATTCTAAATTAATCCATCAATCCCCTTTCCTCTGTGTTTCTGCCCTTGGCAAATCATTAGCCCAAGGGAGAACTCAACAGAAAAATTGAAGATTTCACTCAGACCACAGCTGAAAACATCTTTCTTCCACCTCTGCAATAACTTCACTACCTGAGGTGCCATCTCTTTCAGATTTTTCCCTCCTCACTACATTTCCAGCTGCACTGCACAGCCACTCATTTCACAGCTGCCCCTTCCCATCCCACCATTCCCCCCAGCAGCCTTTCTCCAGGCTGTATTTGTGCTGGGTCTCTATTTGATGCAATCAACTTCAAATAAAACTGTTCTCACATTAAGTCCTTGGACCAGTCCTTGATTTCCAGCTATTATCTTCTGCCTCTTTTCAAGGCCCACACTAATATTTTAAGGTCACCCAGGAGACTTGGCTAAATTCATTCATTGCTTTGAAATCTCTCGATTCGAGACGTGAAAGCAGTAACTGAGATTCCTCATATTTGTTTCTCCTTTCAATCCTCAAACGCGACAAGATAAAAGTCTGTTACAAAGGCAGAGCAATGTCTGTTTGGAACCAGGGTGACACTTCAGCCACAGGCTTGCAAAGGAGTATACAAAATGTAAGTCTAATTGGAACAAGGTGGACCTCTCCCTGCATGTAAAGTTATTAATGCACACGTGCTTTCTACTTCCACTCTAATGCTGAAATCACTCTTTTGAATGAAAGTTACTGTTTCACTTCAGCACCACAAATCTCCTGATCCTACAGCCTTTGGCCAAAGTTCCCTCAGGGTCTGCTTCAGCACAGCTCGTTGTGCACTGATTATTTTGGAATAGAGCTCCCCAGTCTTTCATCTTCGCAGCCTGTATAAAATCAGTTTTGAAAAGTATGAAAAGCGGTATCGAATACGATTGCCATGCATTTCTATGCTGAAAGCTGAGTTCGAAAAGGCACTTAACCTAGAAAATTTGGCAGAAATTTTGAAGCACTCAAGTGACTATATTGGCCATTGAAGTGTTGAAGCACGTGGAATGCTGAAGGATTACGAAGTTCTATAACTGTTCTATGTAATGCACGTACAAAGAAGAAATAAAATCCCATCAGACTCAATCCTCTCTCCTCATACCTAAAGGTTCTGCTTGTCAGGGCTGCTCTGGAGTGCGATGAACATCAGCTTTGGGAGCTCTCTCCACCTCCACTGCAGTGTTCATTGACAACAGCCACCTGGCTGGGATTGGGAAGAATTATTGCAGGGAGATGAAAACTAAACCCATTTGTCTTGATCTCTAGAAGAGAAAGATGGAAATCATTGACCACCACACTCCTGGTGCAGCCCAACCTGCCCAAACACACCCTGAAGGTGCATTGATTTGTCCTCAGCCACTGAGGATTCCACAAGGAGCTCAACCGCTCACATGGAAACCCTATTCCTCAACTCAGTTTAGGAACCTGCTCTTTCTGCACTGCTTTGGCTTTGGCAGCGGGATATTAATCCCACCAAGGTCGCGCGCTGCGTGAGGGGCCGAGGCCCTGCCGCACCCCTGCCCTGGCCCCCTCCCCTCAGCCCTGCCCCTAGGCCCGCCCGGCACCCCCCTCAGCCGGTGGGGCCAGGGCTTCCGGCGCTATTCACGTTCGCGGCCGGGGCCGCTGCAGGGCCGGGGCCGCCCCATTGCCGGTGCCCGCCGCGGAGCTCCGAGCGCGACCGGGGCCGGGCCGGCCCTGCCCTCACACACCTGCCCGGCCCCCGCCCTCAGCGCTGCGCACTCTGCGCCCGGCACGCTCGCGCCTACGCCGTTTGCGCAGCGGGAGCCCTCAGGTGCGGCGGCCGCGCTGACGACATTACGGAGAGTCCGTAACACACACCGACCTCTCGGAGGGGCTCTACGCGAGCGGCGTTTCCAGGTGCGGCTCGGCCGCTCCCGTCCCGCGCGGCCCCGGCGCGCTCCGAGCACCAGCGCCGCTCCCCAGGCGGCGGGTGGGACCGCGCGGGCTGCGCGGGGAGCAGCGGCCGC
>VXAZ01009309.1:1492124-1591811 GCA_013399875.1 Gymnorhina tibicen
CGGTGTCCCCGGGCGGTCCCGGCCAGGTGCGGGCCGGGCGGCGCGGGGCGGCTCCCGCCGGGGCTCGGCCCGAAGTTCGCTCCGGCCCCGCGGGGCAGCCGCGTCCCTCCGGGCCCCGGGCAGGCTCCTCCTGGCTCTGAGCACACTCGTCAGTGTTATGGTCCATGGTTTGTTTGGGTTTTTTTTCCCTCTTTCATTCTGTATTTGCTTTGCACTGGATTTTGTAATCATTAACCCACTCTTCCTTCTGGAAGTGAGAGCCTGAAAGGGATAACCGGGGTGTCACATGCCCGCCACTGAGTAGAGCAAAACTTGAGTTTTGAGTCAAAGTAGAAATATGCGTTATCTGGCTAAATATCTTATTATTTATTTACATGGCTCTGAAAATGGTGCCTTGTGATTTACAGAAAGAAGAGAGTGGAGCATTCCAACCAGCTCCTGCACAGGGTATGGCAGAAAAGAAAATTTATAACATGGGGGGTCCTAGAGACGTTGGAGTTAATTTTTTTTCTATATCCGTGTCCTCTAGTTTGTTAACGGTTTTTAAAAGTTTTATTGTGCTCTGTTGTGACAACTCAGAAATGCTAAGTGTGGTTAAAGCAAAGAAAGGCTTAAGTGGGGATTATTGTCAGGAATATTTCAGATCTCCAGTTCCAAAAAATATTTATGAAACTGTAAGTTAATTAAAATAGCTGGGCTATTTAACTTAAAATAGTTGTGTGTTCTAGCAAACATTTGAAGCCTGGCCTTCTAGGGTAAAGACAGAAAATTGAAATAATTTCCTCCATTCATGCAGAATACTTCAACATCTTTAGAAAGAATGGAGAAGAAAGGACTGTTTGCAGACTTAGTCTAGTTTTCTTTGATTTTTAAAGACATGGTAACCATTTTTGAGACCCAAGGGAAGCAGCAGTGGTGGCAGAGAGAAAGGAAGGAAGGAGTATGGAGCAGTGCTGTCCACTTGGAGGGGAGACCTTAACACAAAACTTTTGGAATGGGAAGAGAGGAAGGCCTGGCAGTGTCTCTGGAGAGGTTGCATTGCTGTATTCCTGTATTTGCTCAAGGTCGTTGTTCAGTCTCTGAAAAGCAAAAGCGTTTTCTAAGAATTTAACCAGCCCACCTCTTCCATGGAAGGTGTACAGGCTGGGCTGTAGTTATTTCCTGCCAGTGTAGAGAGGAAGGAGAAATCTGTGTCAGCAGACTGCAGCTGGCTATAGCTTCTACTAAATTCCTGGTCATTTTTAGGAAGTTAGGCTCGTCTCTGGAAGTTCTTGGCATGTATAATTTTCTTCTGTCTGTAGCTTTCCAACCGTTTTCCTTTGCTTCGTGTTGTGTAGAATGCAGGGAGAGATGTGGAGAAGAGCAGGTAGGACTGCTAACAGTGAGGGTTTAAGGTTTTCAGTTCTCTGTTCCTCAGAATCCCATCATTGATGGTGCCAGTCTGGTGCTGCCTTGGCATTTAGAGTTCGAAGAGAATCTTTAGTCTCGCTAGTTTGGTTGGTCCTGGTTTTATAAAGGGGCTTTATTTGCACAGGCTGTTCATCCAGACTCGTTGTTTCTGCTGAACTATTGGCAGTATTTTTCATCTCTGCACAAAGAAGATGCTGATAAAGCGCCACTTCTTGCTCTGTGTGATTGACAGGCTACACACAAGGTGGAAATCTAGGACTTGATTTCTTGGGGAACTGGAGAAAGATTCCATGTAGATATACTTGTGTGTTGGGGGCTGGGGGAGCCCCAGGGGGAACTGGTAGCAATGCTGCTGAGGAAGTGACCAAATCCAGCTTTGTGGTTTGTCCTGGATGGAATTTCAGACACAGCTAATTTCAAACCGAAGGTCCAGAGTAAATGAGAAGACAGTAAGTGGTTGGAAAGGTACAACAGAAGATGGCATACGGCAAGCCATGCCAGGCTTAAACATGAGAGAAGCAGTTTAAACTCTGGTGGATACGTGGGTTTTGGTGACCCTTGTTTCTGACTTGTACGTGGTTTTTCCATGGATGTTCATTCAGAATGCAATGCTTAAGGTTGCAGAGCTCTCTTCTTTTGAAGCCCCTCTGTTAATGTTCCTCAGAAGCCTGTGGGTGGACTGAGTTTTGTTTTTTTTTTTTAACTGTGAAATCTTGTTTGGAAATAAAAAAAATGTAAAAAAAAAAGTAGTCTTAAGAAGCTGCTTCATGTTGTGAAAAACCTCAGTGTAGAATCATAAAAGCTGCAGTTTTTCCACGTTGCTTTGTAGCTTGGCATGTAAATAGAGCTCTTTGAAGAGCATATCCATGGCTGGAGAGGGGGAGAGGGAAAGGCTCTGGCTGGCTAACAAGCTTCTGAGTGTGTGAAAAGCCACCGTGAACATGCTTGGGGAAGTGTCTGTTAAAACATGGAAGTCTGTCCTGGGCTGGGGTGAGGTACCTACACCTAGAGGTGGCCAATGTGTTGAAGTATAAATATGGAAGCGGTAGAACAGCGGCAGTTTGTGTATTTTACAGACTGGGCTGGGTGAGGGGAGCGCTCGGGCAGGTGGGAGGGAGGTCCTGGGATGTTCTGGCTGCTGAGGGAGATGCTGGGGGGGTGAGAATGCAGAGGGTCAGTCTGCACCTCCCTGGGCTCACCTCCAGCTCTCGCTGAGTTTGGGTGTATGGTGCCTCTCACTGTGCCAACAGCAGAGTTCAGCATTTTGGGGTCTGCACCTTACTTTGTATTGGGGTGGGGAGAGCAGGACTTTTCTGACAACAGCCACATGAGGAGCGCTTGGCCGGTGCGGTGTGCTGGATTTGCTGTAGCCCAGCAGTATTGGCAAGTGACGATTGCTTTGCTGCTGAATATGCTGCAGTGAGGAAATCAAAAGGAAAATTCCTGTTTAAAGCAATATGAACAAACTGTTAGAGATTTAAAGAGCAGAAGAATGCAAGTCTCAAACCCTTCTGTAGAAACCATAGTTTGACTACGTTTTTGGTACTTGCAGCGTGATTTGACAAACAGAAACTTTGTACTTGATGTTTAAGGAGGGAGAAGCCTTACCTGAAAGCTATTGCTGGTATCTTTTGTTAAAAGCAA
Organism: Gymnorhina tibicen; assembly: GCA_013399875.1. NCBI lineage: Eukaryota > Metazoa > Chordata > Aves > Passeriformes > Artamidae > Gymnorhina > Gymnorhina tibicen. The sequence goes on from VXAZ01009309.1 coordinate 1,495,179, forward strand.
TAATTGTTACAAGCTACAAGGCCAAAGACAGTATTTTTTCCAGTTGTACTTCTGCAGTTCTTGGCACTTGTGTAGTTTTTCCTTCTTATGTGCAAGTTTTTCACTGAGCACTGATGACAGAAAACAGTGTCACAGTTCGTGTCTGTGTCAGCTCACAGAGGGACAGTGTTCCTATTTAACTTCTTTGAAAACCTCAATTCATGTCCCTTAACAAAAAACCTGCAGAGGAATTCTTATGAATGATATGAGCAAGTAAACATCTTGCACTTTGGATTTTTAGACTTTATTTTGTAGCTATAGTACCTTATGTTCCGGTCCTCTCACTTTGGTCATCGTGGAATAGGAGGGGACAGAATTCTTGGAGCCCACTCCACATTGTTGCCTTGTGCTCCTAGTTCTGCTTCGCAATGCACATCCTGACCTTTCCGCTAATTGCCTGTGTGGTGTCGGAATGTGGCCGAGGTGCTGGCTATAGGAGAAGCCCCAGAACAAATTCGGGGTATGTCATTTGTTCTGCTGTTTGTGAAGGGTATGTAAAGCATGGCCCTGGGCTGCTCTGTCCCTCCTCTGCTGCTAAACCCAAGAACTCTGGGACTAACCCAAGGCTGGATTTCTGTGCAGCTGAGCCAGGCTGTTGTATCTCTGGGCCACCTGCACATCTGCCCATTGGCTTCTCAAGTAATAAAGACCAGGGATTAATTAGTAAACCCCATGCCCTTGTGGTCTTATGTCGTTGATTTTTCTATAACTATGCAAAACTTTGTAACTCTTCTCTAGTAAAATATTGTCATAACCTGCTGGTAACTTAAAGGTATAAGTGGAGGTTGAAGAGGAATAATCCTTATGAAATCCATTTTAGGGATGTTTTGGATTGTGGAAACTTAAGTGATCCTGCCACATGTGTTGATTTACATTAGCTCCCTTATGTTGTGGTTTGGTGTGCTATTTAAGAGCCCTAAGATGCTACTGGTGATTGACATAACAAAATGTAAATTACATGCTGTTTTCCTAAGGTCTAATTTATCTGTCATAAGGTTTGTGTACCAACAGTACTGAGCTCTTCTTACAATAATGTTTCTCTTTCATGTAATGCCTACACAGGGGAATTAAAATTACCCTTAATTGTATGCTTAAAAAGAAAATAAAATTGGGGTGTGTATGGCTATGCCAGTAAATTAAATTTTGCTGCTTCTTGTTCTTTTCGTGCCTTTAGTTTAAATTGTCTTTATTGAAAAATTTAATGTTTGAGTATCTCGTTAGGAAGAACCGTCTTACTCGTGGGTAGCTGTGAAATGTCACAAAACTTGAAGAAATCTTATAAACCAGAATTCATTTCGATTTTAAAGCAGAGCTTGGCATTTGGCTTGGCAGTAAATGAACTCAGTGGTGAGAAACTGGTGTTGCCCCATAGAAATTGCTTCCCGGTAGGAGCAGAAAAGGGCAGGCTGAGTTTAAGGCTTTGTACTTTTCTCTTTTTCTTCTGATTCTTGGGGTGGAAGACACTTTGACTGAACACATATCTTGCCTGACTGGCAACACAGCAGATTGGAGTGTTGGCACAGCGTCTTAAGTGTTAGGCCCTCTAAAGTCTTTAGTATTCCCTGAGCCACAGGGATGATGTTCCATGGGGAAATGTCCCTCCGGAGCTATTGGACTGAGTTGATAATGACCCTAAACCAGATGTTCCCTAATCCCACTTCTCAACCAGCAGGATCTGCCTTGTGGAAAGGCCAGCACAGCACACAGGTGTGTGGGAAGCCCAGCCCCACAACCTCCGTGCAGCTGGTTTGTGCTTCCAGAAATGAGCTTTGGCAAAACACTCCCTCGAGAGGCTGAGGAGGCCTGAGGCTGTGGGCAGGGGTTTTTTGGGCACACAGCACCTGTTTCCTTCCAGCAAAAATCTGCCAAAAAATGGTTTACCATAGTTCCACTGACACTGTGAAATTAATACATCTTTTTTAGTCTCTATTTGAAAGGGGATGGGTCCCATAACAGGATTATGGTAAGTCATGGTTGATCTTGAAGGAGGCATAAAAATTTTCTTCACTTGTTGCAGGGCTTTGCTTTTTTGTTACAGCGTAGCAGCCGAAGCATGGTTCCCAATTTAACCCTCTCATAAACATGGTATCTCTCTTCATAACATGAACTAACATGAAATCATAGATATGGTACCTCGCTTGCTAAAGAGACTGTACAAAATTCAGCAAGGAAACAAGCTGACGTGCTGCACTCCACTGAATTTAGTTGCCATTGTTGAAATAGGTGATGTTTTAAAATTGCCAGCTGGTATATACCTGAATAAAGAAGGTGTTTGATTTACAAGGTCATTTTACAGCCTGCCTAGCAAGACACTGACCAGTTGGACCAAACACATCACCGGGAGACTGGGTAAAGGCCTACAGCCAGGACAGTATGAACAGATCCATTCAACAAACAAATTACGACTTGTATGAAAAAAGAAAATAAAAAGCATTTGAGTTAGCTGCCCCATGGCAGTCAGCTGGTGCTGTGTTTCTGATAGAGTAGGAGCATGATCATCAAGGGTCCAGTGGGTAAGGTCCATGGGGCTGGGCTGCGGATGTTTTTGTTAACCATAAAACAACATCAGTGAATGTGGAAGTGCTGACTAGCACGTGTTCAGGTTTAATCAGTTGAAGCTGAGTGCACATCACAGCTATTTATGTGGTGTTCATTCCCTGGCCGTCGTGGCAGTGGCCCAACCTGCGTGGCTGGTTTTCCCAGCTGAGGCAGCTGTGTGATGTTCTGACAGGTGTGACTGATGCTGGGGCTGGCTGAAGACAGCCATTTCCCAGTATGAAGACAAGGAGACAAATTAGTAATTTATTCCTATTTTTGATACAGATGTGCTGAAAGGGGCCGCTCTTTGCATATGGAAACTTGTTCTTTGTCTCCAGGTATGGGGGCTGAGTTTGCTCTGTGACCCTCCTGGTGCTTTTCTACTTTTTCTTCTCTGCTCTGCCTGATTGTTGTGTCTTATGTGACAATCTGGAGGGATTTGCTGTAATGGAAGAGACTCTGGAATAGAAGGGGGAGCTGTAGGTGTACAGCCTGTGACTCCAGGGAGTGAAGTACCGGAGAACAGACGCAGCCACTGGAAAGCCAGGGGCTGTGGTATGACGGAACAAGTAGAGAACATGGATCTCCAAGTAGGATACTTGACGGGATTTCAAGGAAACAGATACAGAGACTCAGAACATTTGGACTTCTACTGCTCTTCCAATCCCAATCTCTTCCCCTTTACTCTGATAGCTGGTATAGCTCAACAGAAGATAAGGAGAAAACATAAATGTCCAAGAACTGATTTCTCCCCACCTCTGCTTTGAAGGATGCCTTCTCCATGTCATAGGCTCTTAGTGACCGTCATCTTTTCAGAGAGCTTCAAGTGTTTGGTGAGCAGTTATTCCGTGTCCTAATGCTTCATGATCTCTTGATTCGATGTCTAGGTAATTGGACTTGGCAAATAGATTAGGGCTTCTTTGGTTACCCAGTCATGCTGTCCAAGTCTTCAATCATGCAGACACTTAATCTGTTCCTTTAAAGTGCTCAGCCGCGCCATTTGGGTGACCCTAAAGAGCATCACCGGGGCTGAACTGCACTGTGTGGTAAGCGGGGATGGGGCGTAGGAGAACTGGGAGCACTCCTTCCAAAACTGGAAACGGGTAAAGCTCTTCAACAGCAGGCACTGAGCAACACTGTGTTCCAGTGAAGAATGCCTGGTAATTAACCTGCAAGTATTGATTAGGACAGTATTTGGCCCCTTTTCGGGTTCTGCTGCTGACTTACCACACAATTTCATTTCTTTGTGTCTGAAGTTCCCCCATAAAGATCTGAAATGTTTTCCTGTCTCACAAAACCTGTTATTTAAAAACCAGTAATAAATGTACTCTGGTAAATATGGTGACAAGTGTTCTAGAAAAGCCAGGAAGAAAGGCAAATACTGGGAAAGGGGGGGGAGACAAAACTGATAACTTCTTTGCTTCTGGTGGGTGAGGGTGAAATTGGTGACTGCCAAAAATATGAGCTCAGCGAAGTAGCTTGTTCTGCTCTGAGCCCACATCTGTACACACCTCCTCATCTCTACAGATGGCCAGAAGGCTGAAGAGAGAACACAGTTGTCTAAATTTGTGTAAGAGAAAAGAATCATGACTCCCACCTTGGAGGCACATAAGAACCTCCTGTAACTGGGGGGTTTTCAACAATTTAAAAAATTTGGTTGAATTTTCAGTCTTAGCCAATTTTGTGGAACCTGACACTGTTCATAGTTGCTAAATAAATAACTTTTTAAATTTTAATTTGTGTTAAAAGATGGTTGTCTGGAACTGTAGTCTTTATTCCTTCAAAACTAGCCTGCTAAGGAATATATTTGGTCCAGAAGTCATCTTTGCATGCTTATACTTTAGCAACTTATAAGATGCTTTTCCACTTTAGATTTCATAGTACTTCATAATTTAGAAATAACAACTGTCACAGTCACAATAGTGACAGGGCGATCTGGATCAATCATGGTAAAAGGCATGAAGATAAAAACAAAATATTTTTGCCTTTATGTCTCTTTTCTCCTGCCATTAGTGTGGGAATGAGATTGTCTTTTACATTTACATTTTCATGTGGTCTGCTTTATCTTTTGGGGGAATTCAGTAACTTTCCTTTTGTTAGCCCAGGAGATAAAGGATATTTTTTAAAGCAGGTGGTTGGGAGTCAGTATTATATAAGTAGTGATCTCTTGACCAAAAACTTGATTTTGTGGATGTGGCCTTATGTAATAAACTAATAAAAGAGAGCAGTTTACAAAGTGCATTTTTGACAGGTCTCTGATCAAGCCCATTCTTTGCAGAGGGGTTGAATACTGAATGTCCCTGAGTTGTGACTGTAGATACTGTTCCCTTCCACCCCAAACACTGAGCAGCCTGAAACTGGAAACCTCCTGACCCTTTTAAAAACAAACAAGCAGTTTTGTTTAACTTTTTGCTGTGGGTCAGGAGCCTGAGCTTCATGCCAAGTTTCAGTGTGATCCAAAGTAACACTGCAGACTTAAAGGAAAAACTTGCAATATGGAACTGATGAAGCTGTGACTGTTGAGGTGCTGTGATTTATTACAACAGATTCTTAAAAGAGGAGTAGGAGATGTCCTGCCCTAAACATCCTTCAGTAAATGATAATTCTTAGGTGAGAACTTACAAGTGCATAGGTGAAATATTCTGTTCCTTAATACGGCTTCTGCATTAGTGTTAAAATAGCCACATTACAAATGGATCTGCTCTTTCTGTGCAGTTGGGTGGTATCTGGCCTCTGTTTCCGTTCCCCTTGAGATGCTTCCAAGTGTGCTTTTAGTGGTGCCGCTGCAGCCCAGTGCCACTGTCATAACAGCATTCCACCCTCTGTGAGGAGTTGCAGCAGCACCCCACTTGGATGCATTGGTCTCTCCCTTGCAGGATAAGGACACTCATCCTTCCAGCACTGTGTCTACAGAACTTTCTCTGGTGGCTGTTTCATGAAGTTTTGAAGGGGAGCAAGTATGCTGAAAGAATGTTAAGGGCAAAGAGGATTCAGAAGCATTTGCAGAAAAATGGGCAACTCCAGAGTTGAACTAAGCTGATTGGGATCAATGGATTGCCCAGGGAGGCAGAGGGAGTCCAGGAGAAACTGTCGAGTGTTCCTTCTGGAGTATCCACTTACTGATGCTTCTGCAGTTACTGCAGGGCTTGAATATCATTGAACTGGTGCTTCTGCAGTTGCTGTAGAAACTGTTGGCTCAGGCTGTCCCCTTGCAGTTCTCCTTCAGAGGAAGGACTGCTCAGGGAGAGCTTGGCTGGGCATGGGACTCACTGGTACGTTCCCTGTTTCCTTTCACGCTGCGATCTGCAATCTTTATTTTAATACAAATCCCTTGGCTAGCTTCTTTTCTTTTGCTTATAAATGTTTGATCTGTATGTGGTACTCGCAGTAAAGTCCTCTTGTGCCAGAAGAACAAAGACTTGCTTTTTGTTGGTGCTCGGCCCCACTGACTTGCAGTGGCTGCCTGGTTTTAGTGCCAGTTTTAGCAGGTGCACCCTGTCTCAATGAGTTCTCTTTGCCCTCATCACACAGCACAGTAGCAAGTCTCATGCACAGTCTATAGAAGACTGAATTTTGGCGGAGAGCTGAGGAGTTAGGGATTTACTGTGCTTCCCCTCTCCTTTCTTTCTCTTGCTCTGCTTTCATTATTTGTGCTCCTCTTGTTACAGTTGGACTAGCTGATCGATGCAGGTCCTTTCCAGCTGACAATATTCTAACAAAGTTTGAAATATCTCCTGAAAAGATCAAAGTAGCCATCCTGAATAAACTCACAGGAGTTATAAACTGCTGTTGGATGGCTGGAGCTCAGTGTGGAGCAGACTGAAGGGATCTTGTTTGAGGGCTGTGGTTTGGGTGCAGGCAGGGGAAGCAATGACAGGGGCACTCCTGGTCATCTGGGAGTTCCCGATGGTTTTTCCAATTTGTAAGAGAAATGCTCTCAGACCCTCCATCCTTTACATCTGGTTTTGGGTGTTTTAGATGGTCACCCAATATCTAACGTGAAAGCTGGGTTTTGACTGGTTGATTATTTTGTTGGTTTTTTAAGAGAGAGAGAGAAGAATAAACTCCCTTATCCTCCACAGCTTGCTCCTATGTCAGCTGGAACTTTAGAAAAACCAAGTGGCAAAGAGAGCCTTTGGGTTTTCTCTTCAAAGCCAAAAGATGTGCTAGAATGCGGTGTGCAGAGTGCTCGGTGCTGAGGAGCTGGCTGCTCTACAGAGCGGGGCTGCAGAGCTTCCCCTTATCTTGCAGAAAAGCTCAGGTCCCTCGCTAGTGTTCTGAAGCGTTCTTGTTTTTTGGCTCCTGTTCTTCCTGAGAACAGACTGTGTGTGTCCTGCTGCCTGACAAAAGAGGGGCTTCATTGTCCTCTTTTGAAAAAGACACAAGGTTCCTGAGTCCTCATCAGTTTGACTTTCAAAAGAGCACAGTGCTCAAAAAATTTGATGCCTGAAAGTAGGACACATTGTGAATTAGGTTCCTGAGTTTAATCATACCATATTCAGACACTGAATTGCTAATTTGACTCTCATGAATGGGCAGGTAATTGTTGTCAAGCGTTTCCTGTGACAGTTTGCCAAGCTGACCTGTGAGGAACCCATGATCCTGCAAGAGAGATTGAATAACAAAAGCAGCCAGGAATGCCGTGTCTGCTCAAATTAAACTAATGAAGCCTAAAGAGGTGGAAAGCTAGAAAGGGGGAAGAGGATGCTCCATGCTTGGTGTGTGTAGTAAATGAACAACGTACACTGTTCCAAGTGCTACCACTGAGTTACTGTGGCACTGGGCAAGTCACTTGAATTTTTGGGCAGTGGGCTCTTTTCTCCATGCAAACAGCACAACATTTACACCTTTCACAGCATTTACAGAAGTGATGTTTGAAGAGTTGTGAAATGCTTGTGTGTGTATCTAAGGTCTGATTTTTTTTGCTAATAAAAGTACATTGAAACTTGATAACTGCAATCAAAATAGAAAAGACTGAGTAATGTTTTTTCAGTCTCTTGTAAAGTCCAGCATGGAGGTTGCCATCTCCCCCAGGTTAGCAAGGGGAGGGTGGGCAGTACTGTCTGGTTACTGGGAGATAGAGAAGTAATTTCCAAGATTTCTTTGTTTTGTTACCTCTGAGCCATTTCATTCAATTTACTCTTCCTGGTGTTGAAAAAAACACTTTATCTCTTGAGCGGCTGCAGATATTTTGCAGGGTTTGCTAGTTCCACAAAGCAGCTTGGTGACACCTGCATGCTTTGAAATCTCATTGCAGTATTTAAGAATGAGATCAGTTTAGAAATGCAATATATTCTCCCCATGGTAAATGGGAAAAAATGGCCACAACCACTTGGACTGCAGTTCTGTGAGCGGTGTTATTCACCAAACTGTGCTTACCCTTCAGTGGGGAGAACGTTGGTTCTTCTATTAGCTTTTAACTTTGATGGCAATATTCCAAGAAGAAAAAACAGTACTTAAGTTTCGTTCTTAGCACGGAGATAAATGGAATGTCTCTGTGATTTGTCTGAAACCATGTGGCGAAAGGCAGGATTTCTTTTCCTAACAGTTTTGCAGAGTAATAGGACAGACCATGATTTGGATTGCACAAGACACGTGCTGGGTTACTTTAAAGTCTGCCAAGTTCTAATTTGCAATTTCTAGAAAATTTAGAACAGAAACATCTGAGTGTCTGCAGAAATCGTGCTTCTAAATTTAACTTCTGGAATTTGTGTTGGTAAAGCATGAAATTGCCTGGTAATATTTGTCCACTGAATTTCAGGGAGAGCATTTCTTTGTGTTGACAGTGCTGCATTGATGGTTCTGCTGTTCTGTTCCTGGTCCTGCAGTGTGCAAGTTATAAATGCTTTAGAGCAAAATGCTCAGTGAAAAGGTTTAATTACTATTTGTTTCTGTCAAAACAAGCAGTTATTACTTGTTATTGTTTCCTTCAATGTATTTCTGCAGTTAATAAATAATGGACTGACTTTCCCAGGCCAGTAAGAACTGTTTCTGAACACCCTGTTACAGCAAGTGTGGGAGTTTGCAAATATCACTGAGAAGGCCCGATACAGGGACTTTTGTTTCCACAACAGAGAAGCTGTGCAAGTGAAGAACTCATAAACCAGAAGAACCAAGTCCTCTTTCAGTGCACAAAGCATTTATGTACTTTTTTTTTAAAAAACGATTTTTTCACTAACGCAGAAGTGTCAGGTTATAGAGATGAACTGTGTTTGAACTGTGGAATAAGATAGATTGATGACATTATAATCACACATTCTAATATCACTAAAAGTATAGTTTTGGACTGAAAACCAGGCAGGTTTTTTGTGCTGCCAAGAGCAGAGTTCAATATAATGGTGGTGTTGACACGGATACAGATTTCCACAGGTGGCTAAGCAGGCAATAAAAACATTTACACTCTAATCTGGACTGAGGGATGAACGGGTTTCTGTCTCACTGCCCACCTGAGGAGAACACCCTCAGTCTGTGTGGCAGCTGGTTTCTAACCCTGGTTTTGATCCTGCCTCTGCATCCAGAACCGAGTGTTCTCCTACCCTGACAGGTTGTGGCTTCCCAAGTGCAACTGCTTTTGAGAAATAAAATAAACCCCATCAGTGTTGCATTTAGGCGCAGCAGGTTTCCTGTTATCGGGGGAACTGAAGTGGCCAGACGCAAACTGCAGCTAATGGCCTAAAATAAACTAACTTTAATTGTTTTCCTCTAGTCTTTCCCTGGACAGTAATTCCAAGTGTTACTTTTAGCAACTCTAGTGTATGAAAGGAGCTTTGGGGAGAGAGTTCTGTTGTTGTGAACTGATGTCCCTGCAAGGCTGAGAGCACTTGGAATGCTGGTATAGATTGGCCGGGCTGGTATAGATTTGGCCCTCCCGGAGAAACTGGGGTTTGCCCCTGCTCCAGGAGCTGCAGCAGCTGTGCCACACTCCCGTGTGCCAGCCTGGCCGTGGTGTTATTAACCCGCCCCAACTCACTGGCAAGGGGCTTCCTGGGGCTCCTGCAAGTGTGGTGCCTCCAAGATGTTGATCCTGTTTTGCTGTTCAGAGGCATGTTGCTTGATGCTGGAGGGAGGACGGGGTGCCATGTCTGGTGGAGAATGCAAAGACTGAGGAAGTTTCTTTAGCAAATGAAGAGCTAGAAGTGTCTTTTGTGCTCTTGTGAGTGGCACAATGGAGATGACATCATTATCTGTAAGGAGAAATTAAACTAATTCATAGCCCTGTAGGAAATGTAAAGAGACCAAACCAGCAAAGTTGTGTCTGTAGTCTTAAAAATGCCATCCACTTGGGACTGGTACATTTATCCTGAGAGCTCCTGTTTCTCTCCCCAGATTTTATTTGAAATTCAAAAGATAAAAAAAGATTGACTGTAACTTCTCAAGTTGGAGATCAATTACTTAGCACACTTGTGTTCTCCAAAGATACTGGAGAATACAGTATTACAGACACCTAATTTAACTAACTTTTCTAAAAATTTCAATGACCTGTTAAAAATAAGCAAACAAAAGAAGGCTGTGGAATTCATTACTCATCTCAGGATGTTCCTACGGATAAGACTGACAGACAGAACTTACACTGAGAAATTAATCTTGTAACCTAGCTTGTGGTCTACAAACTGGGCATTTCCACCACTGATGGTCCCTGCTAAGGTCATCCTTTTTTTTTCATTTCCATGGCTGTGCCGTGCCGTGCGAACTGGAGAGAGGAATAATAGATGAGTTGTGCAAGTGAAGTTGGCAGATATGACAGCACATGCGTGCAGTGGAGATTTGCTGAGGCAAGAGGATGCCGGATTGAGCCAATTTAAAATATTTTTAGACTCATGGTTTTCCAGGGAAATAGGACTTTTGTTTTTATTTATTAATTTTGTAAATCTCTAAATATGTTTGTGGTTCTTTTTCTTCCTCTTAGCCAAGCTGGGACTTCCTACTACAAGATCTTGTCCAAGGCAGATGGTGGACTTGGGTCACAAATGACAGTTCTTTTTCTGCTGTCTCAGGCTGTGGGGTGTTTTACTTTGATGGATATTGTTGCTAGCTTTCATGCCTAAGTAACCTAATTCAAATCTTTTGGTAGGGCTGTCATGCATTTGAAGTAAATGATTGTGTTCTGAGGCTGAAAACGGATGGCAGCCAGGGTACCCTTTCCCAGAGAGAAACCCCAGTGCTCTCTGTTGAAGGGGTGCTGACTTCTGAAGGGTTTCAAAAGAGCTAATTTTGTTCTAAACAGCCCAAGATTTTAGTTACAAGTTCTGTTTCAGACCTTTCTGTGGCATTGCATGTTGTGACATTGAATCAAACTTAAAATAACGTGGTTGGATGGGCAAGAGATAGCAAGAAAAAACACTTAAAACCATAAGCTTTTAGTAACCCAGAATGTTTGACAGTGTGTTCTTTGACGAAACAGCCAGTTAGTCAGGAAGTATAAAATTAACCTGAACTTGTTCAGGAGTCAGAGTAGAACTAAAACATGGGAAAAGTCTGATGGAGGATGTGCACTGGCTGGGAGCACAAGAGCTTTTTACACAATACTCACAGTTTAGTGATCTTCTATTCCAAATCCTTTTAATCTTTCTCCTTAATTAAAAAAAAAAAAAAAAAAGAAGAAGTCACTGAGGCAGCAAGACTGACATACTAGAAAATGCATTTCAGGGGAAGAGTCATGAATGTTTAAACTGGCTGAAAGGCAGCCGGGCACAGTAACCAGGGGGGTTGCAACACTGAAAACACGGGGTCTGTATAACTGACATCAGGGAAGAAATTCTGGGGAGAAACTTCCTTAGACTTCACCATTGAGGGTTGCTGAAATTTTAGTCAGAAGGAGCATTTATTCTTACAAACTTCTTACTGCTTTGACACACTTCATGTAAACACTGGGGAAACACAACTCTCAAAGACATATTTGCATTGTGTTATTTGTAAGAATTACTAAATTTGCTTTGTTTATAACCAGAGCTTTAGAATCCATGTTGCTTTTCTCTTTCCTCTTGCTGATTCCCAGGACGTGCATTAGCCTGGGCTGCAGAGCAGGGGACAGACAGTAGAGCCAAAGTGTTTGGCCGTTGCCTCGTGGAACTGATGAAAAGTGCAAACCACCAATACAAGCAGATCCAGTGTTACTGTAGGACAGTTTGGGCTCCAGACTCTCTCTTTTTGTTGAAATTTTGTTTCATTTATTGCCAACGCAGAGGGAATGCCACGCTTTCCAGTCTTTTCCATGTGCGTGCCTTTGCCTCCTTGGCGGCAGTTCCCCCATCCCGGCTGAGTCGCTGGGCTGCAGCTCGAGTCCACCTGCAGAATCCCATATTCTATGGGATATGAATCACAGCAGCAAAGAAACTGGGGCACTGCAGCTATTTCGGTGAAGCCGAAGGGTGCTGGGGAAGGAATGTCCCTGTTCTGAATCTCCTCAACATCGTGGCTGCTTCCCGGGGTGGTTTCTGGACCAGCGAGAGCCTTGCAGGTAAAGGCAGCGCTCACGAATCCAGGGATGTGGGGAGTCTCTGGGAGTTTGGAGATGTGCAAGGCTTTAGTGCTGGGATGTGATGCAGGCCAGGGCTGGGGTGGTGAGGACCCAGCATGGCACAAACTGGGTGGAGGAGGTAGAACTGTGATTCTCTTTTGGAGAATGTGATGTCATTTCAGGCATAGATCCAGAACTTTGCTTAAACCAGCTCTGTCTCTGGGAAAATGACATTGCAGATGGTGAGTGTCATTTCAGTGTAATGTAATCCTGTTATTAATTTAGTTAATTCTTCAACTGTAAATGAATGCAGTCTGAGTTAAGAATTTCAGATGATTTTGAGTGTGGATGTCACATTATGACTGCAAAGTACCTTCATGTTTCCATTCACCAGTTTAGCCAGGGAAGCAGGAATGCAACAACTTGAGGTGTCTCAAGTCACAAATCAGTTCAGTGTTTCACAGATGTTGAGAATCCAGTGGTGGTTTCTGCCTTGTCTCAAATGAATACTTTGCTATTCATTATTTATGTATTATCTAATCTGTGACTTTTTATTTAAGACACCTGCCAAGAAATGCACCCGTTAAGGTATTTTGTTTTCTGCAGTGCTCAGTTTTACAAGCAATTCAGTTTTGCGTATTTCTGACTGGCTGAACGGGAAGAACATTAAACTGTTTGTGTGTCAATTTGTTGTTTAAGTTTCAGCAGCCAGTTTTTACAACTTTTTGCACTTGGTCTGTCTCTAGTCAGTCCTGCATCTGGACACCCATACCAGAAGGTGAAGGCAATTTCAAAATGATTTCATTAGAGCCCCTCTGTAGCCCTGGCTGTGCTGGGGGTTGTGCAGGTTTCAGGGAATGTGAAGCCAGATAAAAATCTAGAGGGAGATCTATTAAAAAATACCTCGAGGTCTGCAGCTGGTGTGCTGCTCTGAAGACCACCTGGTGAGTGAGGTGAGTACCTTCCTGTCCTCAGGAGTCTGTAGTAGGTTCAGTCCCTACGGAGGATTTATATTCTTTCCAAAACTGTTATCTTTCTTACACATTACAGTGCAATAGCTGCAGTTATTTCTGCTAATGTCTATTTCTTTCTGAGACTGGATGGTGTGATTCTATCCAAAATAGAGCATTTTTTTCTTCAAATGATTGCATATGTGCTCACACAGTGCCTCTGTTCTTCCTTTTTTAACCTTCCTGTTAGGCTGGTAATGATTTCCCCTTAGACCATCTTTTCACCTTCTTTCCAGGAGCTAAAAATATGAGCTACACTCTGCACATCCCTGTTTCCTTTACCTTAATGCATTAATTTAGATGAAGCAATTGCTTGCCTTTGATTCTTCAACTTCTTTAATTTCTGTACCAATGAGATTTCTTTTGGCTCTTTTTCCATTCCTTGCTCCACAGTGGAGGGGAATCCATGTGTTCACTGATTTTTCAGTTGCATCTCTGACCCGAGGGTCCCCAGGTTCTCCATCTGTGCCTTGGCACAGATGGATTCTCTCCAGGAGCTCTCCAGTAGCTTCCTGCATGCTGACAAGTGGGCAGCTGTTTTCCTTGCACTGTGAGCATTGTCAGAGCTCTGGACCCTGGAAGGTGACTTTGATTCCTCCGTTTCTGATGGTTACAGGTGCTGTGGATCCAGATCTGGTTATCAAGTTTGTGCCTACCCTGTCTTTGGCACTTAAAGCTGGGCGTGGGGGCTGCCTGGCAGGGGCTACTCCCTAGAGATCTCTGAGCACAGCAGCCTTTGCTCGAAATATTATGAGAACTGAACAGGCAGAAGTAATCCCAGACTCAAGTATTTGTTGTATGAAGTATAAGAGTTTGCCAGAGGAAGTACCTTTTCAGCTTCTAACTATAGTGTTGCTTTGTAATTATTCATTTGGATGGAAAATTCCAGCCTTCTAAAGGTTATCCCAGATGCAACTTTGCCAGGAAATGCATTACACGGGAAATAATACAACTCCTGTGAATACACAGTCTCCAGGTGAAATTGGATGATGAGCATACTGTTGGAAGCAGTCTGAGCCTTGTTAAATGTGTCCCAGTGTTACAGGGCACTGCTTTCCAGAATGCTGCTGGGGCTCTGAGTGGCCAGGATTTCTCTCTGTGTAGTGGGGAAGCAGGAAGTTCCATACAAGGAGCTGGGATTTTAAATAATGAATATCTGCACAAGGCACAGGTCAGTCATATTTTGCAGATTTCTCTGCCCTGTGCTCCTTTCTGAATCCTCATGAATTGTATTTCTTATCTGTTCCCCCCAGTTTGTTGATACTTTTAGCATGAGGGAAAACTATTTTGATATTTCTCTGTCAGTTATTTTGACATTAATCAACACTGCAGATCTTGTTTTGTTTGGTGTCTGGGTACATCATAAAGAGAGTTGCTGAAAGAGTTCAATTACAATATCAGCATCTCTGCCAAATGTATTGAGCTGTTCTGAAAAGCGGCTTGTCTTTTCTGACCCAGATACACAGTTTCCAACTGTGGGAGATGCTGCCAGAAAGACTCTTGGCAGAAGGCCAGCAATAAAATTATACTGCAGAAAAACACAACATATTTTCAGCAGCACTTTGTGTGGTGTGATGAAAAAGTACCTGTCTTCTGAATGCAAAGCAGAGGCTAAAATAAACTTCCAATTTGAAGTTGCAAGCCTCTCATTCTGACTTTAGAAGGTAACAAAAACCAGTATAAATTCCAGTTATTTTCTGTTACTGTGTCTGATACACCTCGGGCTGTGTTAGATACTCACTGCTTTGTTATTAGCAACCTCTGTTGTTCTTGCTGCCTTGTCAGTATAAACTCTGTCTGCTCTTGGGGTGCTGCACACTGCGAACTGCAGTTCTCCTGGGCAGATACTGGTGTCAGGGTAGATTCAGGTGGAGGGTGTTTTTAGTGCTTCAGCTGAATATTGTTAGTGTGTGCCTTCTTGATGGAGCATTTCAAACCAGTTTTCATGGCGTTCTACTTGGCCTGGCCAGGAGCCTGAAGAGCAGCTCACTGAAGTGAGGTGTTTGGAGCTCTGGTGTCCAGTGACCCCAGTAACACTTCTGTGCAAGGTGCTGCTGCAGGGGAATACTGGGGTGCCAGACACAGTTCATATCTCCTTTCTAGAGGCTCAGGGTACCCTAATTCTGGTATTTCAGTCCCTATGGAATGCAAGTACCTGCTACTCCTGCCTTTTCACTTCTCTCTTCACAGGCACTCAGAGGTAGCTGAGCATATTCATCACCCCTGGCTGTTTAACTGTTTGTCCCCTGGGAATGCAGCTGCAGATGGAGGAATATCTCCTACTACAAAAGCCTCATCTGAAATACTTTTTGTTTGTCTTGAGCCAAAGCATAAACTTCCTCTGTGAAGGATGGGATGTTTAATGGAAATGTTGCTACAGTGTCATGGTGTTTTAATAACATTTCTAATGTGTCAAATCCCCAGTGATTTTAAACCACACTGCAGACTCTGCTCGGCTCTGCTGTGACCTGGTTTGGAGACAGAGATTATTTACTCTTGTTTTACACTTCAGGGGCACATGATGCAGAGCAGAAGTGACTTTTTCAAGGTCACCGAGGTCTCGGTGGTGCAAGGAGCTTCCTGTACAAGTTTTCTTGCAAGTGTGGGTGGCTGCCCCTAGGTAAGACAGCCACACATTTAAATCTCGTGCTTTTTTAATCTGGGCATCAGCTGTTACTTCCCCGAGGATGAAGGAACAAATATCCTGCTATAGTCTGGTAGTGGAATGAGGCTGTTGGATTTATGGAATTGCTGCTCACTTCACATAATGCTTTCTGATGTATTTGGTGCTGAGCTGTGTTATGCTGCCTTAGTCCATATGGTTGGAGCAGATTTGATTTTGGTTTTCCTTAATTTAATTCTGTGTGCTGTCAAATGTACTTTATTCTGTATATTGTGTCTGCACTTTTATAGTAAACTCCCTCCTGCTTAGTGCTTTTGTTGAAAATGTTCTCTCAAAGTCTGAACTAAATTAGGGTTTCACTCCTATGCGTGTTTCTGAAATATTCGTAGGATGTTAATGACTTGGAAGATATCGTGTATCAGCTTCAACTCAATTTTCAGGATTTTTTTCCAGCTTTCTGAATTTTATAATAAAGATCCCTTTGTAATTCATCTGTCTGCACCCTGACTTCAGCCATGCACTGCTGAAAAAAAGGGCAGGTAAAACAGAGCTCATAAATACCTTCATCCAACAACCTTTACTTGTCACTGAAAACTGAACCTGTCTTGAAAAGAAGAAAACAGGTCACTGGCTGCTAAAGCAGAGTATGGAGAGGTGTTGGTGTTTTCAGCTCATCAGCCCAGCAGAGATCACCCCCACTGTGGCTGTGACACACTCATTTCCAGCCTGTTTTGGATTTTCCAAGAACCCCGGGCGGGAAGCACCCGGCACAGGCAGGGCTGCCCTGAGGAGTGAGTGTTTGCAGAGCTCGGGCGGCTCTCCCAGACTTGCCCTCGAGACAGCAGCCTGCTCAGCACTTACTGAGCACCAGAACTTGCTCAGCCAGCTATCTCTGTCCATCTGCTTGCCACAGCCTGGGCGAGCTGATAGGCAACAGCTTGCAGTAGTCTTGGGAGGGAGGCCGGGCTGGAGTGCTGCTGGAGTCTGGAGACATTGTACTGGGCATATGCTGAAGTCAGCAACACATTCCAGTGCCCTTCTCTCTGCCTGGAATTGCCAAGTTCCAGCTACCAGCGAAGATAACAAACCGAAAATGTGAAATGTGGGAGTGACAGGGAAGAAGAGTAGGTGAAGATAGCTGAAATTCAGTTTGGAGAGAGAAATAATTTGAAATACATTATCTAGAAATGTGTCTCATAAAAGTCTCTCTAGTTTGCTATTTGCTGACTCAAGTTAATATTATTAAAAAGCAAAATGACCTTGTAAAGAGTATGGCTGGTTCTGGAGATGGTGAAAGGCTGTTGAGTGTGGAGGAGCTTATGACTAGCTCACAAAATAAATACTGCCAAAGCAGTGATCTTTGCTTAGTTTTCCTCCCAGCTGCCCCTGTCTGATTTCCAGGATCTCTTAAGAGAAAGAACATCCCCTTCCTTGATTGCTTCTGGGAAGCAATTTAGTAGAGTGTTAATACACCTTGGTGGGCACAGGGCCTCTGTGATGAGAAGTGGGGTCAGTCAGGGTTTTCATTAGCTTGCTTTTCCCAAGTATTTTTAGTATGACTGCGCTTAACTCTCTTGGGGTTTCTTCCTTGGCAATTTTCAGCTGCTGGAACAGACAGGCCCCTGCACAGTGTTCTTGTCTGGCTTTTTGTTTTACCCGGTTCTACATCCTAAATGCAGTGGTGTGACATGCAAACAACTATCAGGCCCTTGCTGCCAAAGCTACTGGTCCTGTAAGCCTGCTTAATTTCTTCCTAACTAGGGAAATAGGGAAGCAAGATCTGTTGTTACCTTTTCCCCTGTCACATTCAAATCTCTGTGGGATGCAACATTTTAATTATTCCCTGTCACATCACAGGTTTAAGTATCTCCTCAGCTTTCAAGTCATCTCACCTATCCCTTTGCTGTTGCCAAACATGCTTTTAATCTCTAACAATGTCAGGCTTCTCTGACACACAATATGCAAAGCATTGCTGGAGAAGGGGGGTCAGCATACGGGAGAAAAGGAAAACATTTTAGTATGTGTGTGTCAATCTGCAGAAATTTACTGACTGGGTTTCCAATTGCTTCAAAGCGTTGCTGGAGAGCTGATGCAACAATATGTGTAGTGAAAGGAAAACAGGAATTTTCTGCAAGGACCGGAGCGTCTTGCTGTGCAGTGAGCTTATGCTTCCCTCTCTCGCATTACCTGCTCTGTTATTCTGCTCTTCTCTCTCACAGAGCATTTCTTTGCAGTTTTATGCTGCCAGTGCTGGTTTTGTTTCCCAGTTTAGTACAAGAAGGCTGCTCTTGCAGGATCTTTTCCATGCTGTGTGCTGGGAAAGGCAGTGCATGGGCAGCACAGGCGGTGTGGGTGATTTCAGCTCCTCGCAAGTCAGACGTCTGCAGTTTGTTAGAATGTGCTTGTCTGTCTTTAAATAACAACTTGCAGTTATTGCAACCTGAAGCCTTGGTTCTTGTGCAGCATCTGACACAGGATTGAGGGCTCCACTGAGGATTTCCACAGAGAATTACTTTTTGGTAATTAAATGTAGTGTGTTTGATTCCTAACACGCATGTGACACTAAAATAGAGACTTCTTGAGCTGGTTTCACATAGACCATGTTTGCCATGTTGGATTTCCTGTCATCCTCATCCCAGAAACTGGGATTGCCAGGTGGCTGACAAACCTCCCTGGAATCAGCTCTAACTGGCACGGGAAAGTCGTTTACATGTGTGTGGGCACATCGTAAAAAGTTGCTTTCCACAGTGACATCTGTTTGCTCAGATATAAATGGATCAGCGATTGTCCCATCTGGAAGCTGGTGTGCTCTGATCAGTGGTTTGCCTTATGTGCTGCATCCAGCACTTCTGGAAAGAACACGCCATCACTGCTGGTTTCAAGTTGTTTTTCTCTTTTTGCAGGTGAATTAGAGAAAGTGACTCCCAGAGCGCCTTGGCTGTATGAACTCCTGAGCTGTCAAGGGACTGAGAGGCTTATGAAGAGGTTCTGTCAGGCAAAACAGTGCTTAGCAAAGACACCAAGGAGGAGGGAAAAGGAGAAAGGGAGGGAGAGAGAGCTGAAACACTAACAAACCATGGTAGGTATTTGTTGTCTTTCACAGGGGCGCATTAAAAGTGTTTTCTGCTGCCAGGCTTGCACGGGGCCTGATCAAACCCGAGAGAGGGGATTTTCTCACCTTGCACTAACTGAGGGATGTGTACTGAGTGCTTTGAGCAAAGCAAGTGAGGTTTGATGTATTGTCAGCCTCTTAAAGCCAGAGTGTTCTTGTGAGCCTGCAGTACATGAATTATTAAAAACGAACGAAGGGGATGCTCATAAGGTTTTCTAATAAAACTGGCATTAGCAGGCTGTAGCAAACAGCATCAGTGACCTTGAACTTGCAGATTTCATTACCAAATGCTCACACTCCCCTTCCACCTCTACCTCACAAAAGCAAGTTTTGATTATTCACATCCATGTGTGTGTGATTGACAGTGCCTCTGTGCACACTTCCTAACAGTGTAGGTGAAATGTGTGTAGCCAAATATACCTGGTGTGTACTGTTTAAGTGAGGAGTCACTTCTCATCTGCCTGGGTTTGGCTGCAAATTAGAAATGCCTGAGGTGTGGGGTTTGTAAAGGTGTGCAAATATGAAGTTCCTGAACAATATGAGTGGAGAGCAGTTTAAGCACATTTATGTATTTTTAAGCCCTCTAAGGTTATTACTGAAAGAATGGAAATGAGAATAAATGCAGTAAATTTTAAGTACAGTTGCTAATGTTTGTGTGGCTGGTTGCTGCTGGTAGGCTGTATTTTTATATTTGTATTTTAAAAAAAGACCTAAACCCAGACTTTTGTCAGTTACAGAGTGAAAGGGGGAAAGAACACTTTGCAAAGCAGAGTTGTTAATATATTTTAACTAGTGTCCCCCACACTGTCATTCTTTTTGGCCTGAATTGTAATGAGGAATTGATCTTGTCAGCCCCTCTTCATTAGAAAAGGTGTCTCATCATTAGGAGTTACCAATTTGTTTCTGTTCCACTGTTGTAACTGACATGTCCTAAGGTAAAAGATGGTGGGTGAGTTGTTAAATGCAGCTCAGCTGTTTCCCTGCAGCTCCGCCTGTATCCATGTTGTGGATAACCACAAGAGGGACCTCCTGGAAGCGTTTTGTAGCCTATCAAACTGCAGGGGATAAAACCAGCCCCTGACAGATGAATTGTTACTGCCCAAATTATCCATCTGGGTAGGAACACAAAAATTAGGAAGGGAATGATGTCATGACCTTCAGTGGTACAGACACAGGGAGTGCAATAAACCAGGAAATCGTGGGCAGTTCCTTAATAAGGATCCAACCCAGAGGCCTCTGAGGTTGTTCAAAGGCCCTTTGTGTCCTTAGGAGTGGGTACAGCTACAAACCCATGAAGTAGGGGTGAAAATGACACCTAATTAAGATGCTTAACATGTAGGAGGAACAGAGGGGTTTAGTTGGTGATTCCAGGTTCTGGGAGGCTTTCAGGAGGCTTTCAGCAGCGATTGATGTGTCTGTAGAGACCAAGACTTATTGCTGCTCTTGCCACAGGTCTGTGCTGTGATCATAGCTGGTCTGGGGCACTGTTTAGAGCAAAAAAGTCTCACCTGAATAGTCTGCAGCAAACCCCAAACTTCCTAGCACAGGTTACCCAACCAGTGAAATTTACCTCCCTCGGCAGTATCACTCCGGACTCTTGAGTTTCACTGCAGACTTTTTAAATTAGCACTCTAATCTCTTCCTATTCATTTGAATGTTTTTAAAAAAGAAATTTCAGTCTCTTACCGTTTATCTTTATTCTCATCTTCATTCATGCCTTTGTAAATCCCTGCGCAGTTGCTGAGCCTCTCACAGTTCTGTTCTGCCTGTGACTTCATCTGCAGCAGCAGCAAACCCGCGAGAGATTGGCTCTTTGACTGCCTGTTCAAGGTGTGCTGCTGTTGTCCCTGGCATAACCAGAGGAGAGGTGGCTGCACTCAGCACTTCCAGAATATGCAAAGTTGTATTTGGAGAGTATCAATGCCTTTCACAAAATAGGAATCATCTCTCCTTGCCCACCCTCCTTTTCACATGCTATGCGCAGTCTGCTCCCACCCTGGGATGTTCATGTTGTGAATTTCCCTCCCTTGACACAAGGTTACCTTTCAGGATCAGGACCCTGGCTCTTCCCTTTGCTCCAAGCTATCCCACTGCTGAAGGCTGGCACAAGCCAACAAAGATCTCTGAAATTCCGGAATGCCTTATCCCTGCAAGTATCCCAGGGTAGGGCAGCCCCTCTTCCTTTCAGTGCTGTTGCTCACAGCTCGGATCCCCCATGAGGTCGCTCAGCAAGATCAGGATCTGAATGATTTCTCACTGACTTGGAAGAGTTAATGTAAATAACCAAGCAAGTGAAAGGAGGAGGGAAGTCAGAGACACTTAATGAAACTGGAAATGAAACTCTCAGGGGTTTTGTGTTCTCCTGCTTCAGCACTCTAAGTTATACTCCAGCCAGGCAGACCATGCCCTCTTCCCCAAGAGAATCTTGGTGGGGCAGGACAGGGAGAAGAAAAACTATGAAAATACCTTTTACTGGCTTAATGCTGATTTCTTGCACTGGTGTTTGCTTTCTTTTTTATTTTTAAAATTTATTTAAATAAATTACTTCTGCACGATTATAAGCAACGGTTGTCCTAAACCACATTATTACCTCTGCCAGGGAGGATTCCCATTCAGGCAATGTCCTATGTCCTATCAATAATCCAATAACTTTGTTCTCTTTTCTTCCTGTTTCCCCCTTCACAACAGAGATCGATCCGATCTTTTGCTAATGATGACCGCCACGTAATGGTGAAACATTCAACCATTTATCCATCTCCAGAGGAGCTTGAAGCTGTCCAGAACATGGTCTCAACGGTAGAATGTGCCCTTAAGCATGTCTCTGACTGGATGGATGAAAAGAACAAGTCTGCGAAGTGTGAGAGTGATGTGGAAGCCAAGGAGGAAGCTGCAGAAGGCACTGCCAAGTGAGTGAAGCCTCAGCTCACAACGTGTCCCTGTGCTGCTCTCAATGGCTCCTTTCCTCCGAATAAGAGTCGTAGTGTTACTTGGGTCTGCTGCAGATGAATGTTCATAGAAGGAGGGGGATATATTTGGACTTTGTGAGGTGGGAGCACGTGGGGGGAGTGCAGGGAATGGCAATAAGCCCAGTGTGGGCAGCAGTTGCTCTCCATTTCTTTGTTTATTTTACTGTGATGTTGTAAAGTTGCATTTAGCAGACAAACCTTTCAGCAGTGTTAAGCAAATACAGTTCCCTGGAACACACCAGTGCAAATTGACAGCCATGTGCTTGGGGGCTCCTGCAGTCTGATACACAAAAGAAGTTTCTATAATCCAGCAAATGAACTTTCCTAAACCTCCCTTACTTTCCATTATTGTCATGGTTTAACCCCAGCTGGCAACTCAGCCCCACATAGATGCTGATTTTTTATAAAAAAATAATCCAAGTGTGCAGTAAATGCTTTGGAGACAACTGGATGAGACAAGAGCTGGTGCTGGCCTGTCAAAGCAGCGTTTCTGGCATTTTACTCCATGCTTTTAAACCATCTTAGTCTACAAAACTGGCTTTTTTTTTTGTCAGTCTCCTTCTTAGCACTCAAAAATTAAGTGTTCCTCTGTTGCTTTGAAAATTCTTTACTGTGGCTCTTAAAGGTTCCCCTAAACTGTACCTGGAGTGTAAAATTCCTTTTTAATTACCCTAGATTGTTTCACTTCCAGGGATCAAGGTGGTCGGACATTATGTGGCGTTATGAGAATTGGCTTGGTTGCAAAGGGCTTGCTGATCAAAGATGATATGGATCTGGAGCTGGTTCTCATGTGCAAAGAAAAACCCACAAAGACCTTGTTATGTATTGTTAAAGACAATCTCCCAGCTCAAATTCAGGTGAGTTAATTTGGAGCAGTCCTCCACAATGGCTGATAGCAGTGCAAGGGCTATTTGGGGAAAGGCTGGAATTTGTTCCAACAAGAAAGACAAGTGATATAAAGGAATATACTCTGAATCTAGGACGGCATCTGGGGCGTGTGACGTTTAATGTGGTGACATGAAGTTCTTACTCACAAAATGTAACCTCTTACTGCTGTTGTTGCCTACTCCTGTTTGTGCTGTCCCTGGGAGGGCAGCTGGCCTGTGTGTGTGTAACTAACCCAGTGTGGGTTTGGGCGCTCTGGTCCAACCAACATGAGCTGAACTGCAGAAATCTTCCCTGCTCAAGTGTGTGACTCAGTCCCTGTTGTTGTCCCCTGCCTGAACCTGCAGTTCCCCATTGCAGCTGCTTTGCTTGAGCTGTTCCCACATAAACCCCTGTGTGCTGCCGAGGTGAGAACGTGTCATTTTAGGTGGTCATTCATTTTGGCTCATGTTAATCATGAGCTCACATTATTTTTATTTATGGCTACTTAATTCTGATGGTGGCATCCAGCGGGCAGCAGTTGCAGCTTGTTCTGGGTTGCCACCTCTGTGACAGAGTTCTGAGGCTGAGGAATCAGTCCAGCTTCCAGACTCACCAAACACTGGTGCCAAGGAACTGCCCTCAAATATTCCACTGCAAGTGCCCCTCTCCAAACCACAACCAAACTCAATCTGCTTTTCTCCTGATCTGCTTTTCTCCCCGTGTTTTACCATTCTTGACAGCTGTTTGTTCTCACCATTCATTTTCTCACACAAAGGGCTTGTTTTAATGAGCTAATGTTGTTTCTAGAGATGTGGCCTTATCCATAGCTAAAAATGCAAAGGATCTTTTGAGTAGTAAAGAGTAAATTTTACTTGTTTGAAAATGATAGGGATGTATTGAGTATTAAGGAATAAATTTTGTAGTGAGGCATGAAATGAGGAGGGTTGAAAGTGAGAAGAAAAGTTAATATGTGCTTCAAAAAAAGTTAGATAAAATGAGAGAATAGACATAATTAAAATATGTGAAGACTAATAAATTCAAGGGACAGGCAGGTAAGATCCTGTGGGGAAGGACTGTGAGGGATTATGGAAAAGATGAGGGAAGAAGACTCTGGCTCATGAAATGCTCCAGCTGTTGTGGGCATGGAAGACAAGGAGAGGCTCTGCAGAGGGATCAGATGCTGGAGGCAAAGGAGGGCTTAGGCTCATCAGTGGACAAAAGAAGCAGGTGAGGTAGAGAGACTCAAGAGCTTCTGCTTTGCTGCTTTGAAGGCTCATGGTGAGCCGATGCTCAGCCATCTTCATCCCAACAATAAGGGAGCTGCAGAGCAGATTGCAACAGGGAAGGGGTCGGAATAGACATCCTAACCACCGGTCTGCTGAACCAGACTCCACACAGAAGGGATGGCTGGAGGACTCTGAGCCATCTGTGGCTGTCCTTGTACTCCTGGAGGTTGAGAGGTCCCAAAGGGCTGCTGAAAGACCTGCAGAGAGATCACTGCAGAGAACTCTGATACAATGCACGTTAACAGAGCAAACTGCAAGGCAGTTGTAGCACTGGCTACAAAAGGAATATTTTAAATTGTTTTTAATGAGGAAGGCAAGGCAGCCTTTGTTATTGCAATGCCCTGTAGCCTTCTCATTAGCTGAGGCACATACACAGATTCTTCACTTTTTCAGTCGATTGGGAGAGTCTTGAAATCTTTCTTGGTGACTTTCAGAAACTTACAGAAGAGAAGTATCTGGTGGAGGAGCATGTAAATGAGGCAGCTATTGTTATCCATAACACAAAGGAGCCCAAGCTCACTTTGAAGGTGATACTCACATCCCCTCTCATCCGAGATGAAGCAGAGAAGAAAGAAGGAGGTACACAGAGCGTTTTAACTTGGTTTTAAGACTGTTCTAGCTAAATGTCCTGACTGTGCAGCACAGGGTTAATTGGGAAGTAGGCTTTTAATTGTGCATCATGTACTGACTAGACTGGCTATTGCCACCATCGGTTACATTATTTGTGCCTTAAAAAGACAACAGTCACTTAATTTTCATGTAAATATGTGAGTTTTCCTTTGCAAGCAATATTCCTACAGTTTTAACTCTGACATACAATTAGATCTTGGTTCTTCTTTCTTTCAGACTTGCCATTTAATTCTTGAGCACCTGGCGCTGCACAGTCTTGTTTGCAAATTAAGTCAGTCAAGTGGGATTGGTTCATAGTTTCTTGAAAAACTCATAAAAATGTTTCTCTTTATGTAAAAGCCCTCTCCTGCAAAGCTCGCCAGCGTGTCATCCTGGCCCTCGGTTTTTATTGATTGATGATGTGTACGTTTCTGGCTTTAAGAATTTCCTAACTGGGATACAATTGAAGTTACGGTGCTGTGATACAGCACTTTTGCTTCTGAATTGAACGTTGTACCTCATGTCCTTAGAGCAAAATAGTTCTAGAAACTGTCACTTAGTCCTTTCTGTTCCTTCTCCCTCACCGCGGTGTCCGACACAGTTCCGTGCCCACGCTGCAGGAATGGTGACTGTAGTACCAGTGAGGCTGGAAACAAACTGAGAGCAATAGAGAAGAGCAAATGTAGCCATACTTTGTTGTATTTTTAAAATCTTGTCAGTAATTTCTGCTTCCGCTTCCCAAACCTATCCCTAGAAACTTTGCCACTGGATGATGTCAGACCTTTGACCAACTGGCCACTCTCTGTCATGACAACTGAGGCAGCTGGGCCCGTGTGGGCTAGGGAACTCCCTGTCGCTCTCTTCCCATTTCTAGACTTGCCACAAGTCCTTTGCTTCCTCCCTGTCCCACACAGAATATCGATGGGATGAGAAATGTTGGTCAGTTTCTCCTCATTTTGTTGGAGGCGATGGCAGGAAGGATCCCTTTCCAAGTGACATGTAACACTTTGGCAGCAGTGGAATGCAGAAAAATCTTACAGAACAGATGAATGGCAAAGATCCCCTAATTACACTGGCTGTTTATTCTCAAATTAGTAACAATGCTGTTTCCAACACCATTAAAAATAAACTGCATATTGCTTTAGTTGTTCAGCTTCCCACAAGATGCTGAGACCAGCCCTGGAGCTGCTGCAGCTCATCCATGTTCATGAGAGAGCACAAAGTGCAGGACAAATTCTGATGGTGAAGATTTGTGAGGTTCCCACAAGGGGATAGAGTTTTACACAAAGGCTTCTGCCCTTGTGCAAGTATTTTCTTGCAAAAATTGATGCTGTTATGCCAGCGAAGTCCAGGAATTTCTGAATTCATCTCAGACTAAAGGAGGATTGGAATTTTTATGCTTTCTCATGCTTGAAATGTAGGTGGTCTGGTTTTTTTTCAGTATCTTAAAATATTTTCAAAGGTCTCTACTATATTTTTTAAATTTAAAATGATTTTACCACCTGTCCTGAAGCAGCTATACACTCATTCTGTGCAGCTGCTGAGGACAGGGAGTAGGGTCATGGATCTCATTTTAAAGTCCGGGTTCCTTGGCATTGATTCATCACAGAGACATTTATCATATTCCTTTTCAAGGTGTATGGAGCATTATGCAGATGTCACTAAGTAAACTGAAAGCAGAGTGATACATTTTTTTGTAATCTTTCCAACCATATTTGGATTAGAATCACTTAGATTCAGACCAAAAATGTTTCATGTCTAATATCAAGGGAGAATAATTGGAGAAACTGGTGAAAACACCTTGATCTCCAAAGCACTGCCATATTTTTTCAGTACCACTGAACAATGTCGACCAAATGTAAATACACTTCCTATGCAGTTTTAAAAACCTGTCAGTTGACTCCATGCATTCTTTTGACTGAAGCAGCTCAAAGTGCTGCTGAATTTGCCTTTCATCTTCCATGTAAGATAGGCCCAGGCAGCCTGAGCCTGCGGAAAACTGACCAAGGTTTCTGTGGTGGGATTAGCACTAATCTGTCCTCTAACAACCCAGGTCAGGCCAACGGCCCTCGTTACCAGTGCTCCCATTGTTCTGTAGGAATGCTGTGTGTGCCTTCATGCCCTGATGTCAGAATGTATAAAAAACATTCCTGGATTTCTCTTCAGTCCCCACCTCTTTGGAAAAGTGTTCATGTTTAAGATGTGGTGTTTGTCCTATTTGTTTTTGCTGCTCTTTAGCAAAAATAAATAGTGGCCCAGTGTGTGTGTGCATTTTGGTGTTTCTCACAAACAGCTACCCATAAAGCTCTGCTTTCTCATGTTGAGAAGTCAAGCACCTAAATTGCCTGCATTTGGCATCAGTTTAAATTTTAAACTTCTTAAGAAACTGAATTTTTAGTCACAGCATCAAATATAAATTGGGCTTTCCAGACCAGAACCTTGTACCCTGAAAACCAGTTGTTGTTACTGAGCATACAGTAACGACACATGATGTAATTACAAACAAGCTGGTTCACCAAAGTGGGGCCGAAGTCCAGTTGCTCCCGGAGCAGGACACGGCCAGTGATGCTCCCAAGGGGCCAAGTGCCTCTGAAGGGGCAGCAAGCCCCAACTGCCCTCCCCTCTTCGGAGAAGACAAGGCTCCTCGTATGGCTCAAATGAATGGAGTTGGCAGCTCCTGTGTGAAGAGAATGTGTACAGCAGTGGGGAGAGAATTCCTGAGGGATTGGTTCTGCGTTGCATAGTGTGAGCTAACGTCAGGGCTTTAGAATTTACTCTTTACTAAACTCCTTGGATCACTGCCCTTGTTAAAACTACAAGGAAAAAAGGAAAGCTTTGCAATCCCATTTGAAAATTTTGATTTGGTCTCACTTTCCTGACTGGCAGAGCATGAAGAAACATGCCATTCTCCCGAGGGGGTCCGAAGGGAGCCCGCTGCAAGCCGCTCGCCCTCTTCACTGCCTGTTCTCTTCATCTTTCTGTTTAATAGAATCTTGCACCCAAAAGTTGGCTGGCTGCAACATCAGGACACTGGGGCTGAACAAGCAATTGGCAAAATTCTCCAAGATATTTGTAAAATGGCCTTAATCCTGTAAGAAAAAGTACAGTTCTAAATCAAAACAAATCTTAGGAGGTTTTTGGTTCACCTGAATGACAGGTGACATGTATTCTGTTTGGTTTGTAGTTTAAAGGAAAAATTAATTTGTCAATGGCTGCAACACTCTTTAGCAAAGCCTCGTACAACACTGAGCCCCAGTTCACTGCAAAAAATTCATGATTTTGTAGTCAGTCACCTTTGCCATTTTCTAACATTTTAAAATAAGATTCTGATCATTCATTGACAGTACTTGTTTGATACAATACTTGAGCTTTAAGCAGATGTTTATATTGTCTGCAGTCAAGTTTTGTCAGAGAACTACCCAGCTGGATGTTGAGTAATCCTGTGCCACAAATGTCACTCCTGAAAATAACGAAACTGCAAAGGAAATTTAGAAGCAAATCCTGTGTTCCAAAGTGACCTTTTGTGCTCAAAGAAAGCCAGAGCTTTGAGACTTTGCAGCTTTCATTTGGAAAACGGACGAGAGGAGTGATTAATCCCAATCCTGGAATGCTTTTGATGAGGGCAATAACAAACAATGCAAATATCTGCTGTGAAGTTCACAGGGGTTAGAAAATAAGCTTATAGCACTTGAGTCAGCAGCTGTGAACTGCAACCATCACCTGTCAGACAAGATACTGGTTCTGTTCAGTTTTACACTGGTGGGTTTTTTTGGCTTTGGGCTCTTTTATTCATCATAACATCAAGTGCTTTTACCAGAGTAACCTTCCCAGGAAATGGCTTAGGAGAGGCAGCCTTAACATTAAAGATGCAATTGCTTATGCAGCCAATCCCATTCAAAGTAACCCATGAAAATGTACTCGGAGATGGCACTAACAAACTGATGGTACTTTTTTTCTCCTAACTTGTCCTGGTATTTTAAATGTCTTGCTGGATTTTGCTCCTCTAGCAGAGTCTTCAATTTGGAATGGATTTAGTATTTCATTCAGCTCTGCAAAGGTCTCTAAAGACCTGGAGAATTAACCATTAGGAATTACGAAAAGATTATATTTCCAAATTATTTATTTTTAAGTCAAGAGTAATTATGTATTCATAGGAAAATGACAAATTCAAAGTTTTAGTTGAGCCATGGATTCATTTTGTTATTCCAGTTGTTCTCAACATCACCTACAACTAGTGTCTTTGTAACGTGATTCCCCAGAAGTCAGAATCTGTCATTTATACAGTTTCCAAAGAACCTGGATGTTACAAACTCCTTTGGATTAAAATAAAATACAGAAGAAAGGACTGGTAGAGAATTCCCCTTAATTGGATGTGACTGCTAAAAGCAGTTTGTTACAAGCTGGTGATAAAAAGAGAGAGGGAGGGAAGGCAAAAAAGTGTAAACCTGGACAGAAAATATCAGTGTCTTGTCTCTCAAATCCATCTTTGAATTTCCTCTGTTGGTTTCAGTTGCTGTGGGGAAGATTTTTACAAGAGGGCACTTCCTCTCAAATACATTAATGACCTGGAAGTTACCAAACCCACTCTTTCATATGCTCTGGTTATATGAAAGACTAATCAAACCAAAATATTGTACTAGCATTTCCTGTATATTTCTTTCATTGAATTATACTGGCTAGTACTGTTCATGCAATAATGTTTCAAATATATTCAATGTTCTTCTTTGGAATTCTCAACAATTGCATGGATGTAATTTCACTTTCTACCTATTACATTTTTTTTATTACCCCGAGATTATCTTCCTCTTGTCCAAAGAAGCTTTGAAATTCTGTGCCACCTTTGTGGAATAAAAGTCACAAAGAAGAAGAGGAAAAAAAAAAGCCCAATACATCCCAACAGAAAAAAAAAGAGAAGTGCTATAGAGCTATTTTCTGCCCTGAAATGTGTTCTACATTTTTAATAAGATCCCAGGTTGTCTGTAGCAGTGGCCATCTTTATTATTACTATTATTTTACAAGGAGTGAATGCCTTTGCTTCTGTTGCACACGTGCACATTTACTACCTTTAATGGCTTGTTTAAATTAAATAACACCGTGCACTTAAATTCTGGGAGTCTTATTATCTCATTGAGATGCTGCCGCTCTTTTTGTATTGTGACAGAAACCCCTTGGTCAAATTGTATCTGTCTCTTTTTATCCCATTTTTACCAGTAGATAATGTTGCGATGAAAGATCCTCCGGACTTATTGGACAGGCAGAAATGCCTGGAGGCCTTGGCGTCTCTGCGGCACGCCAAATGGTTTCAGGTTGGCTCTTTGTTCTTACCTTGTTGTTATTGTAGCCTTGCGAGGTTTAATTTGAGACAGTTTTAATTTTAATGCCTCTTTAATTTCTGACTAGTCCCTCCTAGAGCAAAGGTCTAGAATTCCAAACCCAGTGCTGTACTGTGCGAGGGCAAACGTGACAGGGAGACAGTCAGCTGGTCCAGAGTTGTCATGAGGCTACAAAAGCAATCTTGACATTTCGCTGCCTTTTTTATATGTCTCTCTAAATTCAAGTGTACTTTTATATAAGTGTTTTTATTTTGCATGAAGCTGATTTAGTCTTAAGTAATAATAATTTTTAAAAAAATCTATCCCAGGACTCTGTGCATTTAAAAAGAAAAGCAAAATTGAAAACCAGGCTTTTGCAGGTGTATTGGAATCATTTTGTTTGTTTTAGGCCAGGGCAAATGGACTAAAATCATGTGTAATTGTCCTTCGTATTCTGCGGGATTTGTGCAACAGAGTCCCCACATGGGCACCACTGAAAGGCTGGGTAAGTACAGAAGGAGCTGAAGGCCACAAGATCATGTGTCAGATCTCCTGAGAGTTGTAGCAGTGTCTGGACTGGAGAAAGCAGAGTCTTGTATGAGACTCCTCCTTCCACCCCTGTCCCTTTGCTCCCCATTAACTGCTCCCTGTGTAGGACAGAGGAGGCAAGTAGTCCTCAAGTCTGTGACACACTGATCCCATGGGAAGGGACATTGCCATGGGCCTCACGCATCCCGGAGGATTGGCAATAGACTCCCACTTGTTGCCTTCCATCCCTCTTGTTTAGATATCCAAAACTACCCTGCTCCCAGGACAATGCAACTCCTGCCAGCGGTTGTTCGCCTTTCCTGGGGCAGGTTTGCTCTGCATGCCCGGAGGAGAACACTCTGTAGGGCAGCAGAGGTGGCGTTTCTCTAGTGTGGAACTGAAAACCCTCTGAGAGGAGAACATTCACCTTACTTGACTTTAGAGACCCCTCCTTTTTGACTTTTTGGGCAGACAGTGGAGAGCAGCTGGTGTCCTCAAAAGGTGACTCAGAGCAGGAGACAAAGACATGTGCCTTGCACGAGGACATGGCCTCCTCTGGGGCAGGTTTCTGTCCCTTAGACCTGTAGTGGATTACAAAGGAAGTGACCTGATGTGAATGTCTGTCCCCTCTGCCCCCCCATATTTAACTGCAGTCACAGTTACCCTTGTGTCCATACTAATCGTAATTTAATGTCTTCTAGCCACTCGAGCTTATATGTGAAAAATCTATAGGTACTTGTAATAGACCTTTGGGCGCTGGGGAAGCGTTGCGACGAGTGATGGAGTGTTTGGCATCTGGAATTCTGCTTCCTGGTAAGGGGCCAGATGAACTCCAGGAACACAAAGGGATGGCCAGCCCACCTTAACATTTAGCTGTTGCTGTAGGATTACATGAGAAATGCCTGCCGTGAACTCTGAACCTGCTGTGGAGTGAAATTAATGGTTTCTTCTGTAAAATTAAAATTTAAAAAAAAAGATGTTGCATAGTGGTCACTGTGTGAATGATACTGCCACTGCAAGAGAAGTTAATGGGGAATGCTAGATTTGTTATGAATTAACCCTTATCTCATTAAGGGGTTGCAAGTAAATAGACTTAGTGATTATCTGATTTCTACAGATTCCTTGAAATCTACATACATGTCCAAATTATGTGTTGTTTTTCTTCCAAACCTACTGTTTTCAGTTCATGCTATCACCCATGTGCAGTGTTTACCCTGATAAGCTCTGCGGCCACTGCAAGGGTATAAAACCTCAGGTCAGTTTGCTTTGTGTGAGGCCTGACTCCCTGCTGGAGAAGGGGTGCTGCTCACTCTGCAGCAGCTGGGCTCAGCTGCTCTGTCAGTCCCTGTTTGCACACTGCTGCTCGTTCCCCTCAGTAATCCCCGTTCCTCTCCCTGCCAGGGGGCCCGGGGCTGCACGACCCCTGCGAGCGCGAGCCCACGGACGCTTTGTCTTACATGACAGTTCAGCAAAAAGAAGCCATTACACACAGTGCTCAGGTAGGGAACTCTGTGTGTGCTGCAAGGTGAGGAATTCAGCTCATTAGCACCGTTCGTTCTCTGCCAGGATGTCAGTCCTGACAGTTCTTGTGGTTTGGGAGTGCAAGAGTTAAATGTGTGTGAAATCTTATCCTTGCAGAGGCAGTGGGATGTCTGTGCACCCACCTCTGCTCCCAGCACAGAGCTCCTGGGTGGGCTCCCTGTCAGTGTGCCCTGCACTCTGTGTTACAGAAAGTCATGAGTTTTATGTTTTTAGACATTAGCATCTTCCATAGCTATTGCAGAGGCCAGCTGTAAAAGCTGTCTTCTTGTCTGTCAAAACCACAGAAGTAGTTTTGTGTCTAAAGACTTATAAAAAAACTTGGACAACTGAAGTGAAATCCTGCTGTGATTAACTTGTGTTTCTGCTGTCCCTTTCAGCACGCACTCAGATTATCAGCCTTTGGGCAGATCTATAAAGTTTTGGAAATGGATCCCCTCCCATCAAATAAGTCATTTCAGAAATATTCCTGGTCAGTAACTGACAAAGAAGGTAGGTATTGTTTGTTCCAAAAGTCACTAATTGGGCAGTAAACTAGGAGTTAATTTAGAATTGGTGAAGTTCTGAATTATGTGCTGTGAATGTTAAGTAGAAGCTTTTCTTTGTTATATGTGGGGGGATTTTTTAAAAAAATACTGCATTGTGAGGAAAAAATCTGGAAGTTCTGTTCTCTAGAAATACCAAGAGAGGAGAGACAGAACAGCCACAATGATGATGATCTTCTTTAAGCACAACATCCTTTGGCATCTGAAGAGCAAAATGCTCTTATGCTGGGAAGGAGAGACTGTAGACTTGTCAAAAAACATATGAGTGTCCACAATAAGAATTACTCAAAATTTCTTCCTAGAAAACAATATATGTCTAATAAAAAAAAATTCCACGTGTATTGTTTTGTAAAAATAACACTGTTGAAGGTGTTGCTTAGACTAACTGTGGAAAACAGCACTGCAGGTTTGCAGTCCTTATCTCACACCTGGTATTGGACACAGAGGTCCTGCCTGGCCTGGTAGAGTGAGCAGTAAACCAGTATTGGCTTTTGTGTAGCAATAAGAAAGCTGTGACTGATGGATGAGTTCTTTTCACTATAAACAAGCAAGGAACAGTGTGGGACTAATCAGACTCCTGCTGTGGGATCGTGTTTTTCTAATGGCATATCCGTATTACAAGGAACTTTATACCCTAGGTACAGGCTCGTCTGCTCTGAAGAGACCATTTGAAGACAGTGTTGGGGATGATAAAGATCCAAATAAAAAGATGAAGCGTAATCTGAGGAAAAGTAAGTGCAGCACTTCCCCATTCTGTTTTCAAAGATCTATTGTACAGGGGGAGCTGGTTTAAAAGCTTCTCTGTGTTGGTGTGGTAGAGCATGTGAAAAAGTCTTTGGAACAAAACTGTTGTCTCTATCACCCTGCATTTGGAATGTCAAACACCTCTCTTACTGTGCATCTGAATATTTCCCCTGACATGCTTTACTAACTGAATGATTTGCATTTTTATATGGGACTACCCATCAAGGTACACCAGAATTGAAGTTGCCTAAGCAGCTTCATATTATTGGTAACATCCCTGTATTATGGGGTCTTTTTAAAGTACTGCAGTGACTTTGATGAGTGAAGATTGCACTCTCTTCACTCTTCCACTTCCTGAGTTAGGTGTTGGTCTCTCAAGACCCGCCACAAGGAGAATAAAATGTGTAATCTGCAAAACGTTAATGTTGCACATATGCACAGACTAGAAGTCTCTTGGCATTGCTGGGATCCAGTCATTCTGGGATCCAGTCATTCTGGGGGCTATTTCCATTATGCTGCTTGGATGCCGGTTCTGGATCTAGTTCCCCATTAGCTATAAAACTTGTTACTCCTTTTACAGCAGCCAGGAGGAATACAGCTAGCTGCAACAGAATGGTGTTAATATAAAACCGGGTCATTATAGCTGTTACCCCAAATTAGAATGGCTTATTAAAGACTTAACAGCGTTATGGCTCTCCTTACCCTCTTGAGAGGCTGAGGGGTGGTTTTGCTCCTTGATACAGACAGAAGGCACTGAAATGCAAACTGTTTCATTTTTCTGTTCATCTTGTTTTGTTCGTTTTCCTTCCCCTTCCTTCCCCCACCCCTTCTACTATCTTGTACTAGTACTAGATAGTAAAGCAATAGATCTCATGAATGCTCTGATGAGGCTGAACCAAATCAGGCCAGGGCTTCAGTATAAGCTGCTGTCACAGTCTGGTCCAGTCCATGCCCCAGTCTTCACAATGTCTGTAGATGTTGATGGTACGACTTATGAAGCATCAGGACCTTCTAAGAAAACAGCCAAGCTCCATGTGGCAGTGAAGGTAAGGCAGCCTGAAGTAATCTGCTAACCCCAGATCTTGGGATGGAGTATGAAATGTGGTTAGAACTAGTAATATGCAAGCTCAAAATTTAAAGAAAAATTCATTAAGCTGAGCTACTCACTGTGTGCTCTAAATGCAGCTGGGCATGGTTCAAAGAGCATCACTGGTTTTGTGCTGGTGGGGGGGAAGAACTGCCCAGGGCTCTGCAAGTCAGCTCATGTTGCAGTGGACTGAAGGTGGTGGTCAAATAATGGATGGGAGTGGTTCAGTTGTGTTCTGTTCTACTCCTTCCTCCTGTTGGTTTGGAAATGGCATGTTGGTGGCTGCTTCTTTCTCCCCCTCCTTCTCTGTGTCCATTCCTGGCTTGTGAGCTCCTGGAAATACAGAGTTCTGTCCTTGGTGTCCGAATAGTACCTCTGTGTACTGAGTAAACCATGTAAATGATTTATCCAGTCAAATTTCCAGCAGGACACTGGTATCATTCAGAGACTGGTCAAGCTGCTCTTGCTTCCTGTAGGTGCTCTACATGACAGCAGGACAGACTGGAATGCCCAATGTGAGCATCCACCAGATGTGGTGCTTGGGGACATGGCTTAGTAGTGGGCATGGCAGGGCTTGGCTAAAGGACGGTTGGACTCAATGATCTTAAAGGTCTTTCCCAACCTAAACGAGTCTGTGGAAGAACATCTGTGAACAGAACTGCTCTTCTGATAGGAACAGGCCCATCTGTCATTCGGTGCTTCATTTTGTTTTGAACAAGAATTTCCTTTTTAGAATCTTCATCTGGCAACTTTCTGCTTTCCTTTGAGTTCAGTTTTGAAAATCCCATTGTCCTATGTGCTTTCAAGTTCAAAGTGTCCAGAAGTATCTGAAGGCTTGTGTTATTCCTCCAGGAAAAGTAGCTAGCTCTCTGCAAGTGTGTCCTTCCAGACCTTCTGCCTCATTCTTTTATTTTGCCTTCCTCCCTGCAGTTTAAAAAACAACAAACAAAAGCCCAAAAAACCCACTTGCCCTGAAAAGCTGTGATTGCTCTGCCCTTGAACCTCTCTGCGTCAGCCAGATCTGTGCTGGTGCCGACCCAGCTCTGTTTTCTCTAAATTTACACATCAAAACATCCGCGATTCAAGCCAAGAGGAAATGGGTGGTGTGGTTGAGACTTGCTTTTTTTGCTTTCTTTCCCTTCTCAGCAGATCCAGACCCTGCCTTCCCAGTCTTATAAGAGGGAATAATGTGACGATTTCACTTTCTAATCTGACCTTTTTAAAATGCAGAAGCCCTGAAAACGCAGCCAGATGTACCCCAACTGCACAGAGCTGAGTCGGGGGTGACCCAGGCAGTTCTCAGCTCAGGGCTGAACACAGTCATTTTTGCAGACTGTGTTCCTGGCCCTAAATTTTCAGCAGAGCTTCAGGTTCCTTTCAGTTTCCTTTGCCCTATGTGTAGTAGCTCTGTGCAGCTGGGTCAGGAAGCTGGTTAAGGGGGAGGCTGGCCTTGCTCGTGGAGAATGTTTTTGAAGGAACTGAGCTCCAGAAGTACCATCTTGTACAAGGCTTTAATTCTCAGAAGACTGTTTGTCATGTTTGCTCCATAGTCCATCTCTTGATCTGTCCGTAGACACAGAGAAGGGGGAAATCGTGCATGAAACTATTTCCTTGTAATGCCACTAAGCAGTGTCTTTAATTTCTTATTTTACAAGGAATTCTTGAGATGATGAATGGTGCTCATGAGTATCTTTGAAACTAAACTTCTGCTTTGTGTTGATTCTACTTTTGGAAACCTGAAATTATTTTCCCCATTGATATTGTATTCCCCACTGATAACCACTGAAATGGTATCTCCATTTCAAATAGGAGAAAACTAATATTCTAAGCAATCTGCCTTTTTTAAGTGTATGGTGGACTGTCGTGTTGTGATCAGCTGTATAATTGTTCCTGTTCTGCTGCCTCTGTCACAGCTCATTTCATGGGGCTTTGTTGTAGGTTTTACAAGCGATGGGGTATCCAACGGGTTTTGATGCAGATGTGGAGTGTGTAAGTTCTGATGAAAAATCAGATACTGAAGGTAAAAATGAAACAACGTCTTCAATCTCAAGCAATAATAATACTGGAAATTCCACAGCTGACACCTCCGCTACCCTAGAGGTGAGGATTGCATTGAAAGTGCAAGTGACAGAGAGGTTTGGGGTTTCACTTTTCATTGTTTTTTTTTTTTCTGTTATACTTGTCAAGATGGTAAAACATAAAATTTCTTCAGTTGGGAGACAATTTCCAGACAGCGTGTAATCACAGATAACTCAAGCCACATATGTGTTTAGTCCACTGAGAAATTTCCGGGGAAAGGGAAATGGAGTATTTTTAATGGAACTGCCCTGTTTTTATCCATAGCTGAGAAATTCTATTGCAGACTGATCTGGTGTGCTGAGATCTCAGCTTTACCTTGCTTTCCAAACAGTTACAGATATTTCTACTGAAACGTGACTCAGGGCATGAGGATTTCTTCAGTCTGAGCTCAGTAGTGCCAGGACATAATTAGATGGAGCAGCAGAGATGTGTGCTGGGAAGGCCAGTCTCTCCTTTCGGTGTGAAAGCCTTCATTTTCAAGGAACTTGACACCATGGCCCCACCTTCAGCTTTGGATTCTCTCAGGGTTGCAATTCCAAGTGCAGCTGGTGTCATGTTTAGTTTGTGCATGCACCAGACCAAGCCATGAGGACAGTGGCCCTTACCAACAGAAACAGGCAGGCGTGACTTCTGTGACACCATTGTTTGTCCTCCTGCCCTTCTTTAGAGACTTCCCCTTTGCTGTGCCAGCACCGCAGGTTACGCTGCAGCCAGGGCAGCGTTACCTGGGATACAGGTCTGCAGAGGTTTGTCTGCCTTTTAAAAAGAGAAAGGCTCTGTAGTAACATCCTGCATGTCTCTCTAGGTAAGAACTCAGGGCCCCATACTCACAGCAAGTGGCAAAAACCCGGTGATGGAGCTGAATGAAAAGAGAAGAGGTCTGAAGTACGAGCTCATCTCCGAGACAGGGGGAAGCCACGACAAGCGCTTCGTCATGGAGGTGAGTGGAGCAGAGGTGCAGCTGGTGAGGGGTCATTAATGGTGCAGCAAAGTCGCTTGCTGCTGCAGCTCACATTTTTTCTATTTTGCTTTTTGCAATGCACATCTGTGGTGGTGCTTTCTCAGGTTTTTATGTATCTCATTGCTGCTGTGATGATAGCTAGGGAAAGGAATAGCCTTTCTACTTTAGGAAAATACCGTGAGAATTAAAACTGGATTCTGACAGCCCCAAACTTCATGACAAGGAAGACTCCAGGGTATGGGCTAAATCCAGTATCCAACAGATACGTTGGTCCTCTTTGAGTTGCGCTTGTAGTTTCCAGATTCCCAGTATCTGTGA
Source organism: Gymnorhina tibicen (assembly GCA_013399875.1). Classification (NCBI taxonomy): domain Eukaryota; kingdom Metazoa; phylum Chordata; class Aves; order Passeriformes; family Artamidae; genus Gymnorhina; species Gymnorhina tibicen. Next base: position 1,532,799 of record VXAZ01009309.1, read on the forward strand.
CACATTGGTTCCCAGGATCACCTTGGTATCCTTTAGCAGTTTCAAATCTAGAATCAACAGAAATTTGTCACATAAAACACTGAGGATGTTTTTTTCCTACTGAAGTTCTTTATGGGTGGCACATCAGCTGAGTGGGTGCAGCATGGTGTTCCCGTGGATCAATACTAGGCATAAACTCATGTCTTAATTTTCAGGTAGAAGTAGATGGGCAGAAGTTCAGAGGTGCAGGCCCAAACAAGAAAGTAGCAAAAGCAAGTGCTGCATTAGCAGCACTTGAAAAACTGTTTTCTGGGCCTAATGCAGCAAATAACAAGAAAAAGAAGATTCTTCCTCAGGTAAGAACTGTCACTTGCTTTTTGGACCATTATCCAAGCTCTGGGTTGGTTTTTGATACAGAAGACTGCATTCTAGTAAAGTGAGGTTAACACAGGCCGGTGTCGTCATCAGCTGGTTGTTTGGGGGTGAAATCCTGACCCTGCTGCAGTTACATGGGTTCGTGAGGGTAAGGGAGGTGCAAAACCAGTGCTGTAGGTTGAGGAGAGGAAGGTTGTAAGGAGGTGGGAAGGACAGCAGGGAGGAGCAGCAGAGAGAGGGTCAGAAGCCAGCGTGTTCAGTCATGCCCAAATCCGAGGTAAAAAAGGCACAGTCTGAGGAAAGGGACTGCCAGGGCTGAGCACAGGGAACGTGCTGGGCTCTGCAGGCAGCGACAGGGCCAGGGACCCGCTGTGTCCCTGTCACTCACATCCTTTGGCACAGCACTCTCCAGTCTGCGCTCAGCCAGCCTGGCACATCAGGCATGTTTACAGAGCCCTCTCAAAGGGGGTGATTTAATGCAGGTGGCCTTGTATTCCAGCAACACTTTCACTCTCTGAACTGCTATTTTTTGTCGCTCTGGGCAGACTAAAGGGGTTGTCAATACAGCTGTTTCTGCAGCAGTCCAGGCTGTTCGAGGCAGAGGACGAGGTGCTTTAACACGAGGGGCATTTGTTGGGGCAGCTGCTGCTACTGGATACATAACACCAGGTAAGGCACCACGCTTGAAGCTGATAGTTTTGGTTTTGTCTGCTGGGGTGTTCCTTTTCACCTGTGCAAGTGATTTCTTTAACCATCTGAGATGAAGCAGAAGGCTTCATGGGGGTTTAAATAAATCAAAGAGCCAGAAAGCTGGCAGAGTGTATCCTTTATGAGTGTACAGCTTAAAGCTCTGTGTGCACAGAGCACACAGTTATGGGCATAATGGCTTTCCTGGCTTTATTATTTTATGGTTTGTTTTCATAGTTCACTGCCATGGCACAATTCCCAAAACTCTATTCCTACCTAAGAACCTTCCAGATCATGTGCTGTTCAGCATTAGGAGTGCCTTTCCCAAGAATCCTTTGTGAACATGAAGTCAGCAGGCTCAAGAGTCCCTGAGCTCCCAAAAACCTTCTACATGAATTCCACCTGGAAGCATCTTTTAGTAGCTTCTGTGGTGGCCAGAAATAAAAGAATTTCTTTTCATACTCCAGCTGATGGGAAGTCATCATCCCCACTGCACTGTTCTGATTAGCAGAAACAGTCCAAGGGCTTCTGGTTCCCATTTCACATTTTCACAAGAAAATGTTAATGAAATGGTCACTTTCTCCATCCTCTTAAAGTGCACTTTCAAAGTGCACTTTCTTTGTGACTCTACAGCATGTCTGAGGTTTCTGGGTGACATGTGAAAGGAATCCAGACATTGTTTTCACTTGTTAAAAGAACCACAGATTTGTAAGAACAAGATGCTGAAGATGCCTTAGTCAAAGCAAATCCAGTAGTAGCTTCCAAAAAATAACACTTCTAGTCCTCATGCTCTGGTTTTCAGATTACAGCATGAGCTCTAGTTATACCCTCCAGCAGCTCACACGTGCTAATAGCACAGCCCTGTTGTTTGGGAGCCTTCCTGCCTGGCACCGTTGGCAGCATGTCGTCTTCATTGTTCCTGTATGGTCATGTCATTTTAAATATTAAAACCCGGTAATTCATTTTTAATGGCTGTTAACATTGTTTTTGGAACTGTCTGTCTGCCTGAGGAGTCATTTAAGAGACACTTTAACCTGCCAGGAGCATGCTTCTTGCCAGTGTGGAATTATTCCAGAAATAAGTTTAATTTCCCAGTCGCTGTAGTTAAGCTTTTATTGGCCTTGGCCTTTATAGGTTATTTCTCTCCATCCCCTATTCTTCTCAGAAATCTCTTGCTTTTTGGAGTGACACCAGCAGTCTCACCAGAAAAAAACCCCTCTAAAGCCTCCATGAACTGACATGTAGAAACCGATGCTGGTTTTACCTGCATTGCTTTTTCTCTCACTTCAGAGTCACACTCTGCTCTCTGGGGGAAAATGATCTGTTTGTGTGGAGGTGTTCACATGTCTTCTGTGGAACTCTGTCTGTTAGAAATAGCAGAGATAGCAGAATTCACAGGAGCTTTACTGAGGGGGATGTGGCATCTGCCACAGGCATCCAGCATTCCTCTCTTTTTAAAGGAAATTTAGGAAAATGACTGTTCTCTGCATAGACTGCGCTTGTGTTTTAAGAAGAACATAAGCAAATATGGGGTGTCTGTGTCACGCCAACTCCATGCTCTGACAGTGCAGACTTAAGGGATTTGGTGGAAAAGAAAATGCTGAGGAAATGAAATAGGGAATTTTAACTCTTTGATGCTGAGGCTTGAGAAAGTCCCTGGCAGCTTGTTCTTCAGGCCACCGCATAGGAACATTTCAGTGTTTTCAGCAATACTTGTACGTACTGCTGTGAGTTTGGTTTTGCTGTGCTCCTGCTTCAGGCACAGGGTCCGTGCCCATGTGCAGGTGTGCAAACACTGACAGGCAGTGCAGGGAATGACCCCTCTCGCTCCTCTGTCTCCCCTGCAGGCTATGGAGCACCGTATGGATACAGCACAGCGGCACCAGCCTACGGTACGTACAGCCCTGTAATTAACACAGTAGAAATGATGCAGAAACTGTTGTGGCAGTCCAAATGTGACAGTCCAAGGAGAAATTCAAAGAGATTTAAGCTCTTAAACCATGACAACAACACCACTTTTATGCCATAACCTTGTGGTTCTTTTTTGGTTGGAGTAGCTTTTTGCCTCTGCTTTGCCTGGTCTGTGGAAGGACTGCTTGTTCTAATTGCCTGTTCCCTTCATACTGGAACCCAGTCAAAGTAGTTCCCTTACTCTTTACAGCCAGTCTGTGCTCCATTCAAAGACTACCGAAGGGCCTATTTCAGCATCTCTGACCCAGATTTAGCTAAATGGCATTACAGTAACATTGGTGAAATGTTTGTTCCCAAGTGTAAGTGACTTGTGGACAAAGCTCCCTTAATGCTGTCAACTCTTTGAAGTCTATGGGCAAATACCCCCCACCCCCGCAGGCTAAAACACCACTGCTTGGGACTCCAGGATGGGTTTTGGGTAGTTGGTACTGGTAGCAATCAGTCTGTGAGGCAGCCAGGACACGGTCATTTGCCACAATGCTTTTCACTACGAAACATGTTATATTAGGCTGGCAAAGCACTGGCTTCATGGAGATTGTAAAATGAGCTGATAACCAGAGAGCTGTGATGGAAAGGTTTTTCTTAACTCAGCTTCTCCCTCCGCACTGGCTTGTTTTATGCTGGACTAACAATGCATTCCTCTAACCGGCCCTTTTGGTTACTTTGAATGAGGTTTATGTGGCAATGGGAGCAGGGCAGTTTGGAGTCAGTGATATGTCCTGGCACACACATCGTGAGCCCACAAGGACCAGTCCCACCAGCCTCTCCTGTGGCAGGGACTGGTCACAGTCTGCTGCTCAAATGACCGGCATGTTTCAAGGCCTGGAGTTTCTCATATGGGAAACTTTTGCTTTTTAGCATTTGTAGTAAGTCATTCCTCCCAAATCTGTCTAACTTGGGCAATACCAACTCCCCTGATATCATTATAAAAGTTAAAAATATTTTGAAATGTTGATTACGTGACTTTTCTAGAGGTATGAGCTCTAACAGGGCAAAAATGCTGCTGCTTTATGGAAAATGTTTGCTTTGCATGACTGGGACCAACTGGTCCAGTTCTGTACTGAAAGGAGACGGAGAATGGGCCCACGGGCTGTGCTCAGTGTGGAATTCTGCCCTCAGAACTGGAGCAAACCTCTTTGGTTTTACACCTGCTGACCGGCCCCATGCTCTGACAGAAGGGCAGCTGGCAGCAGGGCTGTCCCATGGAGTGTTGTCCTTTGTGGTGCATGACACAAGGAACAGCAACATGTTTTCTCAGGAGAAAATGAAAGGAAATCTAGTTTGGGGTATGGATTTTTAAAAAAACCCCTTGGTTCTTTCCAAGCAACAGTCTCAGACTATAACTAGGATTAGTGGTATCTGCATATCTGTGTTTTTACAAGCAATGGCATACTGTGACATGAGGAATCCTTTCCCTGCTGAAGGCAAGAACACAACTGTTACCAAGTTTCCTTGCAGCTTTTCTTGCTTTTCTCATTCATTCCTTCTGTTTTGTGGGTTTTTTTCCCTCGTTGTGCGTATTTTGGGAGCTGGATCTTAAGCACTTAGCTGTGTATATGTGACATATCACTGACTTCAAAGCATTGTGGAATTGGATGCCCCCATTTTTCACATAAAGAGTTTCTGTTCTTAATGTCTTATGATTGTGATGCGAAGTTCTGGGATAATGCTTTTTGGCTGTAAGGTAAACATGTCTCTTGGCCTTTGTAAGCTGTTGCATGTTGGGAAACTTCACTTTGATCATCTGGTGCTCTGGAATACCTGCTGTTGCTGCTTTGTGATTTCTAAATGGATACATAGGTTAAATACTAGAATTTAAATAGGCAAGATTAAAAAACCAAACAAACGTTTAATTGTGCAGAAGTTTGTGAGGCCACAAGAACTCTAAAATAATAATGAAATCAGGCAGATGTCAATCTTTCCAGATTTACTACTTCAACACAGGAGAGGAAGTGCAGAATAAGGAAGCAGATGCAGAATTTACTGTAGGTGCTTGATTTTTGGCTGACCTACCTGGATGCTGATCAAAACTGCTGAACAGTTTCCCTGTGAGTTGTATTTTATGCACAGCAGTGCCTGTCTAGAATATCTGCAATTGCAACTGGCCTGTGAAATTACCTCAACGTAGAACAAGCTAGTAGAGATTAATTACCATAAAGATTATGAAATAGAGCTTCAAGTCCAAATACACACTCTGCTTTTGAGAATATCACTTCCTTTAATTTTATCAAACACCAGGACAAAAATAAAGCAGACTTTAAGCTATAACCATCTGTCTGAAATAGTGCAAAGTGGTGAAGCGTTACTGTTTATGGGACTCTGCACCCTGACATCACATTGACTGACTGATCTGGAAAAGGTTAATGAGAACACTACTGTAAGCTCTTATCTGACTTTCTTGGATTGCTGAACTTATTTGGAGTCCTCTCCCTTTCTTCTCTCTGTAGGTTTACCCAAGAGAATGGTTCTGTTACCAGTTATGAAATTCCCAACTTACCCCGTTCCCCACTACTCATTCTTTTAGCAAATGGCAGAAGCTAATTCCTATTGATTGAACAACACAGTACAGTACAGAATGTTAGAAGAAAAAAAGCCTTTTTATCCTGTTTTCTTTGAACACATACTTGAGCAAAGTCATTTGTAAAGAAACATCTTTTTCCTACTTTTTGATTTTAACAAAATGCAAATTTAGTTCTCTAAAACTTGAAAAAAATGTTCTGTGAAATGTTACCTCATTTTCAAATAACTTATACCAGCCTTCTGTTATAGGGAAGAACTAGAAGCTTAAATCTTACGTTTTAAATGAAGTATCCGATTATGTAAAATTAAATTTGTGAAGGATGTATAGAATATAAAACACTGATCACAAATAAACTGTTTTGTTGTAACACAAGAGTACTGCCTGTTTCCTAATGCAGTCACACAGACTCAGTTAATGACCTGTATTTGCTGTAGGATTATTAAATGCAGGGCATAGTTCTTTAAAAAACAAAAATAAAAATTAAAAAAAAACCAAACCACACAATAGAAACTTTACAGTTAACATTTAACTTTGTAAATATTATGGTGTGTAATAAACTTAGTAAAATATGGGTTAAAATATTGTTTTATCTTATTTTTTATAGTTAAGCATCAGTACCTGAGTTTCCTTATAGATCAGCATACTGTAACTGTGATTTTAGACACAGTCTTAATTATCCAAGAAGACTTTTCACTCATACACAAAATGCTGAAAAACAAAAGAAACAAAGGGAATTAGTCTGTCTCTGTATACGGCTGCATTCTGTGAAACAAGTATTAAACAAAGGAAGTTCCCACAGAAGGATGCAATTCCAGGGATACACCTTACACCCGTATTGCCCAGAGAAAGGACAATAATGTTACATCAGGTTCTTTAGAGCTCAAAAGCTACGTTTTCCTTTCTTTTCTGTTTTTACCAAAAAAAGAGAAAAAAAAGAAAAAAATTCCACTTGTTCTTGTGGCCTTCTTCACTTTTAAGATTGTCTGCCCACCCTTGATTTTCCATCCACCATTTCTACAGAAAGCATTTTAGTTGTCAATTGTATATGAAACCAAAGGTTCTCCTTTCCCCCCTTACATTTATAAGAATCTAAAGCAGCAACAAGGTCCCCATGAAAACTTGCTATTTAATTGTCCCAGTTCTTGTTGAGTGCTGCTGTGAAAAGTGACACACTTCAGCCATAGGCCAGTACGTTTTTAAGAGTTGGTGCTCAAACCCAGAGTCCTCTTTTTGATGAGGAGTGTGTGCACCTGTCTGAAATTCCAGGACAGGCCCCAGCTCCGCAACTGCAGTCTCCATGGATTGTGGACTGCTGTGGGCTCTAACGAGGGATTCCAGTGGTCTTTATTAAGGTATCACCCCACAAATAAGCAGCATTGTTGGTTGCACTCTCTCCTCAGCCCTCACCCGATGCTTTTCCATAGGCTGGCTTTAGTTCCTGCTCTTCCAAAGATTTGCCTTTATCCCCTGTTCTCTAACAGACTCTGCTGCTGAGGCAAGGGGAGCTTTATCTGCGTTGAGGGTGTTGTAAGACCGGTGCTTAAAGCAACTTAAGTTCCTCCTCCCCACAGCCCCCTTAGAGGGAGAGAAATATTAGAAAAGCTGAATAAGGGGTGGCTTATAGAACAAGCTGCTTTCCCTGGAATTAACTGCAGCTGTTATTCTTAAGCTAAGTATTTGTGCTTAGGAATGTGTTTACATTTCCACGGTTCTCCTTCTGCCGTAGCTCTCGCTTCCGTTTGGTGTCGGTGGTACTTTAATAAAACGTAGATGATTGCCCGGGAGGGTGAGCCTGGTGTCACCCGCGGAACACAGAGCAGGGGCCGGGGATGGAGCCAAATTGAGAGGTGCTCAGAAATCACTGATCTGTTTTGCTGGCCTATGGATGAAAGGAAGCCATCACGGAGCAGAAAAAGCATGGCTGATCAGAGCCCATTTTTGTTAATCAAATATTCATTAAAGGACTCTTTCCTCCGCAGACATTTTTCCCCCCCGCCTCTTTTGGAGTTCCCCTGATTGGCAACTGTTTGTAGTTTCCTTTTTTTTTCCTGAATCCCCAGCTTTGTAAAATTACAAACAAAATATTCTGTGAACCAATTCTATACAATGAACATTTGTAAGCCAAAAACTTGTTCTTATTTCAAAGACAAGAAGGGCGCTATGCTCTTTTCCAACATGATGGCAGTCATTTCAGATGATTTATAGAAGTCATTTTTTATTTTTTGTCATTTGTTGGGAGTTACTAACCACATTGTAAACTTGCCCCCTTGCTGCATATTTTACATTTCTCTGCTTTACTGAAAATATGAATGAGCTGTCAGTTCTTTGTTTAGAAAGTGGTAACCTTGGAAGTGTTAGATGTTTCAATACCGTCAAAGAATTCAAAGTGCCCATTTTACAATGAAAATTCCACTTGCAGCTGAAAGAGCAGAGAAATTTAAATGGAGCTTTAGCTTCAGCCAGTCTCAGAAATTAACGTGAGGTTTTTGCTTCTCTGCTCTTCTCCCACTGTAGGTGGTTTTTTCATTGACAGTCCCTATTGCCAGCCTCTCAGCATCGCACCTTTTATTATTCACTTGGGCCCTCAAGATTTCTTCTCTGACTTCTAGAACCATCAGGTTGTGTGGCTCCAAATGGCATTTTGTACATGTCTTAAAAGCAAGAAAAACATGGCTCGTTTTGAGGTTTCTCAACTTCAGACATGGAATCGGAGCTTTTTTCCTTTTTTTTTTTTTTTTTTTAAAAAGTGTTTTTCTCACTTCTTGAACTTTGCTCCATGTAATGAAAAGCAATACTTAGTCCAAGCCACAGTCCTCTCTTTGGGTACATAGCAATAGATGTGTATATACTCCTGGTTATTTCTTTACACTAGAAGGGGAAGGACTGGTGTGTTGAGGGGGGAAAAGCAAACACCAAACCAAGGCACAACCCGGGTCGAGTGCTGCTTCAAGCAGTGAAATTTGCCTTTACTTTTACTATTGAAGTCCTTCAGAATTTTAATACTATGCTGTATTTGCATGTTTCCTATAGAAGTTGCTACAGAGCCGTGCAATGGTCGCTCCTGAAGCAGCAGTGCTTTGTACCATTGTGCATGTCAGCAGACATGAAATGTAGCAAAATGGCAGAAGAAAAAAAATAGAATATATATTTTTTTCCAAAATGTAACTGAATGATATATTCTCTCTCTCTCTTCCCCACATCATTGATATGAGGCACAAAAATGGTAGGCCTGAACTTGAAAATCAAGTGGATTGCTTCTGTGTCTCTTAATATCATCACCAAATGATCGGAAAACACAGTATTTGGGAAATATCCAGTTCAAAAAACTTTGCTGCTCTAAATTTACTGAGTTTTTTCCCTCTTGAATATTTGTATGTTGATATTTTGAGACTGTCAATCAGCAATAACTGAAAGGTGAATGTTTTTTTAAATGGTATTGGAACATCTATATGTTGCAGCTTAAGACTTCTAAGCAGTTTTCAGCAGGTTAATTCCACTTTATTCTCATTCTCTCCGGACCTTCATAGCCATATGCACTTGTATAAAATAAGCAGAAATGTAGTGACTGTAAGCTGAGATCGTGATATAAAAGGTAAGAGATTTTATTTTCAGCTTAAAGAATATTTTTATTGCTTTTTTTCTAAAACTCTCATATACCTGTGACAATCTTGTATATGGCACGTTTTTATTATGTCTTGTTAACTCAGTGTTTAAAGAGGTCTGAATCCCAACTTTGTATTTCTCTAGGCCAATTCAAATACTCCAGTTTCAGTTAAAAAAGAAAATATTACCTAACACTTAAGAAATTGTTTGGTTTTATCAACAGACTGTTCTCCTTCAAATATTTTTCTCCTGTGTAGCATAAAAAGCTAAGTTGATACTGCTGTGTCAGGCACTGCATTCCTTGCATCCCTGTGGATACATTTGGGTAGGTACCAAAGCCAGGCCAGGGCCTGCTCTGAATGCCACACTTTGGTTCTGGCTATGTAGGATGGGTGACACTAATAACAAGAGAAATTATTTCCCTAAACTATTAAAGCTAAACTCCAAATGAGGAATGAACAACTTTGATGATATTGCAGTTAAAATCTGCAGAGATCGAATTACATTAGGCCAAATTAATTCAGGAAGCAGCCAGGTTTGCTTCCCTCCTGTGGGTGCAGCGCAGGACAGGAGGGCAGGCAGGCAGGGATTTATCTCTGCGTGAATCATTTGCTTAGCTGTGGTTTTCTACAGCTGGAAATTAGGATACAGCCATCCATAAATAATTGTTTTCAGTTCCGTAGTAAATGTTTTAACAATATTTTACTTAGATTAAAATGGGTTTGGATTATGACCTATTGGTGCACATGATATGTGTAGTTTTAAAATACTATTTTTTTATTTGTCTTTTAAACCTTGCGTTATGCAAAGTTGCATAGTACGGTACTCCAGAAGTGCAGTACTTGCAGTACTTGAAGTTGCTGGAAACAACTCTTTTTATATAAAAATGGTTAAAAAATAAAAAAGCAAAAGGGAGCAAGATGATGATGCATTAGCATTTTAGGGTCTCAATTCAGAGATGAAAACATGAACAACCCCTGACTGGTAACAGCTGACACTGGTGTCAAACAGAAAACCACTTGGTACAGAGGTATGTAGTGGTGTATCAAGCCCAAAGGCCTGCATCAAACTATTAACAGCAAATATGAACTATATTTGATTTTAATACTGAATCATCGGTCATACTAAATAACTGCATGTATAGGTTATCCATTCCTCAGGATATTTCTGGATATAATTCATAGGCTGGTAAGAGAAAAAGAGCTGTTCAATAGTGTCAGCTTTGCTCCTGTGGGAAGGAACTTGCACCTGTGAAATGAACTGAGGAACTGTTCCAGGGGCTGTCCCTGGAAGCACAAATCCTTCCATGACATTTGCAGGACAACTGATGAGCAATCAGAACATCCTGGCTGTTCAGGGGGCAGGTTTCCATCTGCTGTTATCTTCAAGGTGCAAACTCAGGGCTGGATCTGCAGCTCACCTACAGTTCAGTCCCTTTTTGAGCCTGGCAGGCCCAGCAGTGCTGATCCTGGAGCAGCAGGCTGCTCTGCTCCTTCAGATAGGATTTTATATGCATTAAGGTGCATTATAGTGAACTTCTCCTGAATATTCCTTTCCTAAGCTTAACTGCTGTCAGCCTGACAAGCGCTGTCCACTTCAAGGACTGCTAATAAACATCTTGCTGACTCTCATTTGATGTGCTTCTTTGTGGACTGTGCTTGGCAGCCTAATCCATCAGTCTTTCTTTCCATCAGAACTGCTTTAACTGGGAATTTCCATATTGTCATCACTCTTTTAACTCTTAAAATCCTAAGCTTTCCACTCTCCTACTGTTTTCTAAAAATTCTCAACTTCGTTGGATCTTTTTTCTCTAGATTTCTCTGTTTGTAATGCAGTAAAGCATTGCAGTATTTATGTGTGAGATGGCCCCTTGCCTTTGCTGCCTCCCTTTTCAGTATGAGAGAACCATTTTCTGTACTTAAGACTCCTAAATCCTGGGTTCTGCAGCCACTTGGAATCAGAGGTAAGACCCTAAGGTGGCAAGATTCCCTGGGAACCCCTCTCGTGGATGTGGAACTTGAGCAAAATTGCTCCATGTATTGAAGGGTCACAGAGTAGGCTCTGAAGTGCCTGATGTACTGGCATTTGAGAGAGCAGCCAGTTCTATCAGTAGGTTCTAGCCTAGTATCAGGCTATTATCTGATGAGTAACTGGGGTAACATCTGCTTCATCAGTGTTGCAACAAGCACTGTTTTGCTAAGGCAGAACTAGAAACTCATGTCTTCTGCATAATACTTGCAAGTTTCCTTTTAAAAGCCTCCTCACAGGAGCTTGGTCTGAACTGCCTTTTCTGTGAGGCTGGAGGTCTGTGTTATGGCTGAGCTTTGTATTTCTGCACGTACCCAAGAGCCAAACACGTAAACCTGGTTCCGTATGCTCTGTGCAGCTGCCAGTAGCGTTACCAATTCTGTAGTACCTTCTCAGTGAAGCAGAAATGCTATTTTACAGTTTGAATTTCTGGTTCATGGAAAGAATTCTGAAAAAGTTCCTTTCAATTAGTACATCTATAAATAGGAGACCAGGGAAAGTCTGTGCCTATACACTACCCACCTTAATGCTAGTTTTAGCTAACCAGATGATCATGTGTATTTTGGGAGATGGTGTCTGGCACTTAAAGGATTAAAAGCCAGAGATTTACAATAAAGAATTGACCTGTTTAAAGTGTTCTCTATCCTGGAAATGAATGGCATTACCATTGACTTTGGAATAACACCCGCGAGCTTTAGGGGTCTGCTTCAGCCCTACTTTGCCAGCCACGCAAGATTCCTCCAGGCATGCTCTACCTAGAGAAGGGTTTAGAGTAACCAGGCTGGTTTGGAGGGCTTGGCTAGCTCAAGGCATGATATGTGGTGCTTCCTGCCATCGTGTTCTCTCTCTGCCAGTGCTTGCTGTCTTCCTTAAGCACATATTCAGGAATTGGAACATGGTGACCTTATTCCTGGGCGTTACGCCAGTTGGATGGAGGGAGGCCAGCCTATGCTCCTGAAGGGAATGTGTAACACGAGGCCTCGGTTGCCCAAGCAATTTCTGTTGGACACAGTGCACAATCCAACCCTCACAAAGGCAATTTAGTACCTGGGTGGTGGTTCCTAATCTGTCTAATTTGCTGTCGTGTAGCCAGTGTGAGCTAATTAGATGATTCAGCAATTGTCATGGCTCCCCATTTAATGTGCTGTAAATGCTGCTGCCACGACTTTCACTGCTGTTAAATACCTTTGCTTCTGTGAATTCTGTCCTCCTGCCCTGCCTCTTCTGATCATCTTCTAGTATCCCAGTAAATAACTGATTCTCTCAAATTATGAAATTGTTACATGTAAGTGTCTAGATTCTTAAAAACTTTTAATCAGACTGTGAAGCACTTCAGAGAAATGAGTTTTCCTGCAAATATTTCAACTTATTCATGTGCCAGAGGACTATTTCTACTCATTAACAAAGATCTGAAAACTGCTCCAGTATCTCTGATCTCTGGAGACAAGGATTCTTTCTTTGAGAATACTTGCCTGCTGGTAGGAAAAAAAGATTTAAAGTGTGTCTTAGTAAGAGACTGTACCCTCAAGCCCCTGAAGGAACTTAATTGGGGAAAAGTGCACAAGTCCAGAATTATGTGAGGCTTTTTGCTTTCATTGAGCTATTGAGAATAATTTCCCTGTCAACAAGTTCCTCAGATTGTTAGGATGTAGAAAATGCAGCAGGAGGAGGGGCATGAAGATTTTTCAAGTAGTCTAGGGAAAAAATCTCCTGTTTGTTGGCTGTTCAGCTGTGGGACATCATTCTCTTGTCACTTCTTTATCTCCAAGACAGCAATAAATGTGAGCAGCTTTAACATACCATCTCTGATCCAGTCCCGGGAATGTCCCTTGGAGAGTGAGCCTGGCAGTCCCTGTCTTTTCTGCCACCAACTCCCTGAAATAAAGTCCCTGGCTTCATTTGTAATTCTGCATCTGTACTTCTGAGCCAGTCTAGAGGTGGGATTGCTGAACATCTCTCCAGATCTGTATAAACGACAAGACAGCATTTCAGTCTTTACTCAGAAAAAACTGCAAGTTTCCTTCTGCCTCTTGTGCTTGGTATGCCAAGATATGCTCACTTGGTATTAGAACTTCTTGCCTTTAGCTAAATTCTCTCTAAGACAGTTGCCTGTTACTTAATGAAGGAAAAACTATGTCCCAGCCTCACTGAGTTCCAAGTCACAAAGCAGCTTACAAAAACAGCTCCTATTTCCGGTGGCTCTGGGAAACAGCACAGGAGCTCTGCTGCTGTGGATTCCTTTGGATACATGATGAGATGTGTAAACATGAAATTTAGATTGTTGTTCTCAGTCATGAAGCTGACTAAGACCTCCCCTCTCTGGCATCAAAAGAATGAAAATGAGCTCTGTGCTGGGCACACTGAGGAGCTCTTTAGAAACGGCTGTTCTGTCTCAAAATACAGTAACTCAGCTTGAATGTTCAGCACACAGACCCTCTTGGGCTTCCTGCTGAATAATCCAGTGAAAAATGAGATATTTTATTGACTTGTTTAAAGCAAAGCAAAGAGACAGTGTAGCTGAATCCACTGTCTTAGTACAGCAGACAGCTTGTCTAACGGCTCGTTGGTTTCATTCCACTGGAAGTGGAACTTCTGCTGAAGTCATTTTAGAGCACTTCACCAGAGAAACCCAGCACTGAAGTCCTGTGCCTATGGACCACGGCAGCAGTTTCATATGCACCTTCTTTTGAACATAAACCATTTAAGCTAGTGGTTAAGTATTTGGCATTAAAAGAATTGTCATCACTAAACTGTTTTATTACTTAACCCCAGAGTTATGTCTCCTTAGCTTTATTATAGCTTATCTGAATCCGTACCTATTTATGTCCAGGTATTCTGGTAATTCCTTTTTCTGCTCATAGAAATGGGACTGATTCACTTGTTGGTTTGTAACTGATATGTGAGATAATACAAAAGCACAAGTAGGACACATCTGCCTGTTCCTCTGTCTACTCCTCTCTGGGGCTTCCTAGGAGAAAGGGGGCTCTTCCTGCCAGACCTGTCTGATGCTGTGTAGGTAAGGCAGTGCTTTACTGTGAGTGCTGTGAGTTAGATAAGAGTAAAGTTCATCAGACAGTAAGGTTTAAATTCAGTAAAGTGGGGTTTTTTTCTCCAGTTCCTGCGACTGCATGAAACATTCAGACCACATTGTTTACCTTGGCGTTTATGAGGAGCTGAATGTCCAAAAGGGGTGTGTGGAGATGTGCAGTTCTAAAGCGTATCTCTTATTTTGGATGTTGTTTTATCTTGTATTTGGTGCCTTAACTCTGTACAATTTAAGGTCATATATACTGTACCACAGGTAGTTTAGTAGTTAAGTGTACTTGAAAAGAACCCATGAAGCCTAGTCTATAGAAACTCTTGTACAGTCTGAAGCCTTCTCAGTGGGGGAGTACTCTTCCCTGTTTAATTAATAATCCACCAATAAGTGAGAGTTGTAAGAATGTAAAGAGCATATAAAAATTTTAACTGCAGAGACTGAATTTATCTGATTTCTAACTTCAAAGGTTTGGGGCAGTAAGATAATTAAAGCTGCAGTCTCTTCTATGCTGTGTAAGTAAACAACTTCAAAATGTTTTCTCACCAGCCTTGGTGAGAAGACTGTTTACATGTTTGTGAAAACCTCTGGACTGTTATCTCTAGTAGAACAAGTAACACTTAATTTTAAAAGGCATTAATTGAATGTAACTGGCTATCCTTCATTGGTTAGTACAAGAGAGTTGGAATGAGTAAGAGCTGCAGTTAATTTTTAATTAATTAAACTTAAGCCTTATTCATACTTCTTACCAGGATCTAGACGCTCCAGTTGCATTATGCTGCTTTGCAGTTCATGAGGTGTAGTGCAGCATCAGCTTGAACACAGATTTCTGAATGCATCTAATCCTGGTAAAATGCACTGAGGTGAGAGAGAGAGAAAAGATAACAATGGAAGTACAATGTCCTTCTCCAGTTTTAGAGGTGGAGCGCCATGGATAGGAAGTTGGAGGGAAAGTTGCACTGCCTTTTCCAAGTCCATTAAGAGAGTCTGTCGTAAAACCAGGAGGTTTATGTGTGCTGGGGAAAGCCATCAGCCTTGTGTACGATGAGCAGGGGAAGATGGGATTGCTTTTTCAATAGTTAGTGAGAAATTAGGTAAGAGGTTTAAGCTATCCATACAGCAGGCTAGAAGCTGCTAATGATATTGCTACAGGAGATGATTTTCTTTTTTCTGCTCAGTAAACAAGTCCAGGATTGCAGGTTTTCCAGAGGAGGAACGCAAGAAATCCAGTGGACAAACTTTGTTTCCTGATGCAGCCCTACTCAAAACTGGGAAACAGTTCCAGGTGGTAGACAGAGCATGCAAATGAATTTTGGGAGGGAAAGGAATAATAGTAATTTCCTCAGAAGGAATACTAGTTAGTTATTTCTGCAATGCCCACAGTATTCTAGACAAACTGCCTTTACACAGAGGAGCACGGCAACAAGGGAAAGTAGATACTGCTCCCACGACGACCTGTGTAATGTACACATTTCAGGTCACCAATATTGGTGTAACTTGTTAGGACAAAGTAGGTTCATCTTACCAGCAAAGTGTATTTTGACATTCTATCCACTTCTATTTTTTACACTAAAGGGGAGTTAATCATAGCACTCATCTGTTGCAAAGGGAGTAGAGCAGAAGGTAAGTTTTAACTTCATACTTCAAAGCTGCTATGAATAGATTAACAGTGCTCCATGGAAACAACCTGATGTACTTCTTTATTTTCTTTGAACTTCACTTCTGTGTTCTTGCAAAAGCACAAGCTTGGGTAAGCGTAATCAATACAAAGTTACTCAGGGTACTGCATCATCTCAGCAGTGGACACTAACTGCATCTTAAGTCAACAGGCACACATAAATCAAGCTTAATTAAGAGGAACAGGACATCCTGGCAAGTTTTGCTTTACTACTGGCACTGCTACAATTTAATGATCTATGCATACCGAAATGTGTGTATTGCTGCACTCCCGATGGAACGTGAGTCCTGTAAGGGTGTCCTGTAAAGTAACAAAGTCAGGGTAGGAGAGACAGTATTTATTCTTCTGTCATTATTTTCACAAAGAACTGTTTCTAAGCAGATGGGAAGTCATTCTGCTCAAAGGAGAATAATGGTGGGCTAGAGAACGGCATTCAGAGCAGTACAGCTTTTGAAAAGTTAGTGATCCTATGAATTTAATTGTGAAAATTCTGATTTGCAGTACAGATTCTTTCCTGTGTTTTTAAATTTGTATCACTGTTTCCCTGCTCAAAATAACAGGATAAAGAAAAGTGTGGTTTTCTAATAACATCTATTGCATGGAAATCCATATACACTGGAAGAAAAGGGAGGCTGTACTGCCAAAAGCATATTCAACTACAGAGCCATTCTCTGGGCAATGCTGAATAATTTAGGAGTGGGTAACCATGCCTTCAGGGACAACATGACACAGAGCAGATGGTTAAAAAAAAAAATCACAGAAAAAAGCCTCCAAGCTTTGTCCACTCATACATTTATTCCTCCCTGCAAAAGGGGACAGGTACATTCATACACGCATAATGAATTATCTGTCAGGCATCACAGAGGTCCTTAAGGACAAATGTTTTGGAGCCAGTCTCCTTTTGGACAGAAAAAGGAGGAAGTTGACTCTGTCTTCCAGTTCCAAGGTGCAGTGTCTTATTTCTCATCCTAACCCTAAGTCAATATTTATTGATCAAACTGACTAAGCTTTTTAGGCCGACCAGCTCTCTACGAAGCAATTCTGTTCTCTTGAGCCTCTGCAGGGGCCAGTAACTGGTGCTTAACTACTGCTTCCGCTCCGGAATGTCACCGTCCTCCAGCTGCCCCAGAGCCAGGCTGGGACACTTGCACTTCTCAGAGAGCAACGCTGCTGGGGGTGGGGGCTCTCCAAAGCACTGAAGTACTACAGCAGAGCAAGTCCCAATGGGCTGTATGCTTTTTAAAGTCCTGTCCAGTTCTTAGTGACAAAGTTGAGCATGAAACCTGTACTGCCAAATGTACCAGCCCCTTGCTGAGAAGGGCATCGATGGGAAGCAGTGTCAGAAGTGGAGATTTTGAGAAAAGGCTGGTGTTTTCCAAGGCCAACTCGTAGGCTTTTTTTTAATGGCTGAATTTCCACCCACCAAAAATCACCATCCATCAAATCAATTAAAATTGCTGCTAATTTGGGATAAACTATCACCTTTGTGTAACCCAAACCACCACCATCCATGCATCTAAAGAATTCCTAAGCAAAGACTCCTCGGGAGGCAGAGCCCTTCTGACAGGAAATCTGGCAGTGCAGTATGATGTGACTTTTCTGATGATAATTACTTCTCCAAGACAAGGAAAAGACAGAGGCAGTGCTTTGGGGCAGTGTTTCATGCTCAGCAAGTTTGTAGAGGGAAGGAATGCAATTCTATAAATCACTTGTACTGTATTTGTTTCTAGACTTGAATGAATTTCACTTTTCCTTTGTGAGTCAGCGTATTAAACTTAAAGAAAAGGTCTATTTTTCTAAATCTCTTTCACCAATAGAGGTCTGACCTGCAGCCAAGAGATGGATTTATTTATCCACAGAGGATGGAGTGTTTATTTTTAAACTAAGATTGGATATGGCATTGAATGAAAAGAAGTATGACCTTTAAACTATCTAAACCTTAAATACTATGAACGAATTCTACAAATGAGTAGTATGGTGGACAATTCCATCTTTCTTCCCAATAAAGCTCTCTCAAAAGAAGTTACCCAGAATTAAACTTCCAAATGAAGTACAAGAGATCCTTGTGGTCTAATTACAGACTACTTTCAAAATACTTCAGTTTTCTCCCAATGTGTAATCAGTAGAGAACAATGATGACTGAACTATTCCAAACTATAAATAAAGCAATTTCAAATAAAGTAATTTGGCAACAACCATGGCTATTTATAGTACTAAAAATGTAATTTGAACATTCGAATTTTCTTAATTTGGTAGCAGTTGAGTGGGAAGAAAAATAACTGCACAGTGAATTTTAAATTGAGTTCTATCTACTCACTAGCCAAAAAAGCCTGCAAATGTAAAGGGAACGCTCTTTGTACCTTCAGTTGCTTCCTCCCGTGCTGCTGTACCCCGTACACTTGGCTTCATTTGGCTTCTGTGCTGTGGTTTGTACGCCAGCCACTGTTACTGACTGTACACAACACGATCTGCACTGTAATCTCGGGTCATTTCCACTAGTTGTAACCCAACGCTACAGACTTCTCTGTATATAAAACCAGAACCATGTCCCATTTGCTTCCAATAGCTCCAATAAAGACTTATCTCTGTAAACAGGAATTACGGCCTAATGATTGTTTGGGGGATGTTGGTTACAGTGAGCAAACTGCCTTCAAGGGGTTTCTGAAGCCTGGGAAGCCAAACCGCAGAAGTCCATTCTGCCTGAGTCAGGTGACTCGCTCAGCAGAAAGGACAGACAAGGATTCCGATGGCTGCAGCGTTACCAGAGATGATGTGGAGATGCAAACATAAAGCACGTTTATGGTGGAACAAGCAGAATGCATTCCTTCACAGAGGTGAAAGTGAATAGAGCGTTACAGGATTGCAACTGGCAAGGGCTGCTGCACACAAGTACCTCCAGGGGTTTGCCTTGGAAGCAGTACCAGAAAAGCCCAGAGAAGGCCATGATGAGATCAGCCAAGAAGACAAGTTTCACTCCAAAAAGAAATCTGGGCAATTCCTAGTATTTAGCTAATTAGAAAAACTGGATGCTTATTTTCTTAAAAGATAAATTACACATATAAAGAACAAGTAAGGTTCTCTCAAAGTTCTCTCCACCCCTCTCATTTCACTGTATTTCTTAAAACATTCAATTCCTGTGGTTCCAGTTTGTCCTCTGAGGTCCAAAGCAAATCCAAGCAATATCCTTGTCCGGAACCACTGAGGGCAGGAGTTGGGGATACCATGACGATTGTGTGGCTGGTGTTGTTTGCTTGAGGTTGCAACTCATGGTAAGATTTACTGGAATATACACATATGTCCAGTTGCCTGGAGTTACAGAACCCAGCTTTACTCTAGAAGAGAAGTCAGTGAACATATAGTCTTACTTTTCTTAGAAGTGTTTTTCTGGTCTTGAAATGTTGAATTGAAGTCTGAGTGCAGAGGTCATTAATCAAATTCAGAGGAGATTAGACTTGAGAAGGGATTAAAAACTGTTATGAGCTGACCATAACTGAGACTGCTCTTAATGAAATGAGATATATGAAATCCCACAGTTTAGAATGTATGACCAGGACTTGGTGTGAGACTTTTGCCCTCGACAGGGCAGTGCAGCCAGCTCAGTCTGCTGGTGTACCAAACAAGTCAGTTATGCACAAAGAGCTACTCAGGGACAACTGTACCAAACCCAACTAAACTACGTGTCACTTAAAATTCAGAGCTGTATCAAATATTTAGCAAGTAAGATCCACAAAGAACTGAACAGAGTCACTTAAGAAAACATCATTAACACTTGACTGAAACTGAAGTCAGTCTTACCTAGTGTGTTAGCATAACGCCTGTCTGTGCTCATGCCTGATGTTAGCTGGCTCACTAAGAGGTCATTCCGAAAGCTCTCTCAGGATTATCATCTTGGAGGTGCTGAGAAGGCCGAAAGCTCTTTGGCAGCAGCCTGGCAACTGCTGGTCACTGACAGCTCAAAGCGAGCTGGGCCCACTCCAGGAGCTGGCGGGCATTCTGTGGCCTCGCAGGAATGGGAGAGGGGCACATATGGGAGTGGGACATGGGAGAGGCCACACAATACTGGGCCTAGACTGATAAAGGAGGTTGGCACATCCTTTCTTCGCTGTGAAAATGCCTGGCATCTCCTACTCAGTTTTACTCCTGTCCTGCTGTAGCTATGCTAACTTTGCCCAGGCAGTTACAGAGTATCTTGCTTGAAAGAACAGGGAAGCTGTGATTTGTGCCCCCCNNNNCCCGCCCGCATCCTCACCCCACCCCCTGCAAACCAACAAATATTCAAATATCCATCTACTTTTTCTCACCAACCTGCAGTGCCTCTCACTATGAATCCACAGCTGAATGCACACAGTGAAATCTGTAGCAGAAAGCTCCTTCATTTCGGGCCCTCCCCAACACTGCTTGACTGCCCCATCCCCTGCTGGCACAGCACTGAAGGGATCCATGCAGAAGGAACCATCTGCTTAACAAGCAAGATGCCCAGTTTATCTTGCTGCTATCAGCATCACCTTGGAAAAGTGTATTTGATTACAGAGGAAGCAGGGAGAAATACTGATTGACTGATGTCCAAGCAACTAACAAGCCAGCCTGTAACTTCCATGTGCAAAGAACTGCTGCATCTATAAACCTGCCCAAAACAGCACCCCTCTTTCTGCAAGAAGTGTCACCTCACTTAATTGCTCACGACGTAGTGCTGACTTTGGTGGTTTGCTGCAGGGTTGAGTTCCAGCAAGTCAGCTAGAAAGAGTTTTTCCCATTTGCTAAGCTGTAAATTATCCTTCTCTTTTGTGACCCCAATCCTTGGTGCAATCAACTGAAAGAAACTGGAGCTGCCACTGCTTTCAGGGTCCTGAATTCATCTTCACTTTGGGCTATACGTTCCAGCACATTTATTTGTAAAGCTGTAAAAAGCCTGTGTGTGCTCTTGCTACAGTTAGAACAAAAGGCCCTTTCTTGCTCCAGGCATGAACGTGGGGTAAAATCCTTAAAAGGCCTTTAGATCCCAAAAAAGGGTCACATACCCTGCACAAATAACACTTCCCTCTTCCCCTTTGCTTAGGTTCTGGCACACACCAAAGGTGAGATTTCCTCCCTGCAATAAAGACAGGCTCAGCTCTCTGGCGGTTCTGATTCATTAAAAGGGACTCTTTTTTTAAATCTGGGTAACTTTGGATTACAGTAGAAGAGGGAAGGCTAAACTAGGGCAAGATGACAAAATACAGCTCAGTAAATCCAATTATGTTGTCCTGCAAAGCAGTTCCACACAAACTCCTATACAGCCAATACTGCAAGTCTTGAGGTAGCCACAGGACTCCTACATCCAGCACGAAGCAAGCATGCGGACAGGGGTTTGAGCTGCTCAGGTCAGTTATCCTGGGTTTAATGAACTATGTGGTTTTGAGAAAGATGCTGTTAACATGTAGAAGACATGTAACTTCTTCTGTCTGTACATTAAACTACTCTCACTGAGATCAAATGAATGAAAACTTGAATGGAATTTAGAACTTTCCAGTTACAGTAATTACTGGCCTCCTCACTCTGTCCTAACCATGGGAATGCATTGCACCTCTAACTTGTAAAGACATTCAGAGTTCAAGCTATTCCTGTAATGCTGAGGCTGGAGGTACACCAGGAGTTTGCTGTTCGTGTCTACAAGCAGCAGCCGTGTCATCCATAATTCTCAGCCCCTCTGGCTGTGGGTTTGCATCGTACCACACAAAAACCACCTCAGGGAGACACACAGTCGTCATCATGCAGAAACACCATCCCATCCCATCCACGCTAGACCAGATCTTGTTCCTCAAGTGATTCCCTGTGGTATTATGCAGCAGTCCTGCCATGCCCTGAGTAGGTGGAGAGCTCAGATATACATTGCTCTGCAAGCAACCAGCCTTCATCCTCCTCCTCTTTCCCACCCATTCTCTCTGGTGCACCAGTATTAATTACCATCAAACCACTTCTTTAAGCTAGCATAGCCTCCAGTACACAGAAAGCATTAAATCACTCCCCTGTTTTCCTGGCAGACAAGACTTGTGCCAAAACCACAGTGGTTTGCTGTGGTGTTCTTAAAAGAACTGATAAACCCCTTTTGTTTACACAGTGACAGCTGACAGTGGCACAGCACCATCAGCTCAGTGAGTTCTTTACTACCTTTTCTCAGGCACAGCAACTGAATAAAATCTGCACAGCAGTTTTCTTTTCCCTGTGTGGCATAAACTGACCAGCCAGATCAGAAAACTGCATCGGGGTCATTCCACTGTACCCTCCCAAATGACATTTACGAATGTGTCTCCAAGGCCCTCCTTTCCCCCATCACACCCCCAGCTCTGTGCATGAACAGACGCTCCCAGCAGGGAGTTTAAACACACAGCTTGGATGTTTTCATGGCACACACTAACTGTGCTCAGCATGAGGAGGGCTTCTGCTCAGAGCTGGCAGCCCGCAAGTCTCATCTCTTCTGCACCTTCTGGAGCCTCAGAGCCCAGAGTGGCTGCGATTCCATCTTAAAACACTGCAGCACCTTCCCAAAAATCATGACTTATGTCATGCAAGCCGTTAAGGTGGACCTCTGCAACTCCGTAAGTGAACCAGCCTGCTCGCTGCCATAAAACAACCTGCACTTGGACTCCTGATCCCCTCCAGTGACTGCCGTGTTAAGCCACACACCAAGGGCCCTTAAGGTGAGATCACGAGAGGCCAAGTCACGTCACCTTCAGCTGTAACTCAAGCCACTGAAGCTGCTAAAAAATGCTTTTGCCCTAACATTTTAACCAACACACATTTTAAGTTTTTTGTATTCTGAAAAACTTCTGTGATCAACTTTTGCTATAAAGTTTGCTGCATCTCCTATCTCAACCATTATTAGTAGGCAAAGGATCAGAACTACTTACCAGTACTTTTAAGTCAAGTTCAAGGTGTATTAGAAACACATCCCATAGATTTACTTCCAAGACACTTCAGTTTTACTACACTTCCTCCTAGCAGATCATTTTTGTACAAGGACATAATACAACTTTCCGATCAGATTCGCTGGAGAACAATATGGAATGTTCTAGTCTTGTAACTACGCTAGGTATCACTCAAATTGTAGACTATGAATTTCCTATAAGGAAATGAGAGTCCACACAGAGCAGAAATTTTTGCTGAGCACCTAAATCTACATTTCTGGCTGGATGCTATTTGGCATCCTGACAGACTCTGTCTTTATTAGTTCATTGCTTGAATTACCTACCTGCTGAATTTTACTAAAATAGACTTTAGCTCTGTAAAATAGGGAGAACATTTAATTTCACATTACAAGACTGTTCAACAAAGATGATTTCTGTAAAGAATCCTGCTATTTAACATTGCTCTTTAGAAGTTTTGCAGGGTCCAGGACTTCTACAGTGCCATCTGTGGCAATTTCATTTATGCCAATTTGGGCCAAATACTGTAGTAAAATTAATTAAAAGTACAAGGTATTTCACTAAATTGGTTAGCAAACTGCTCCTCCAGTTCTCAGGGGCTAATCAGATGAATCATGTTCTTCTCCCACTACTTCTGGAATAGAAATCAGAAAATTCTATTTACAACAGAGTTTATCCTACATGTTTGTATGCACTGCATGTATAAATGCATAAGCTACAGTAATATTTTTTCTACACTCACTAGTTACTACAGAGAAATAGCCTCCCTTTAACATCTGTCCAAGCATGAACTCAGTGATTCTAAGATTTATACAGGTGGATTTATTTTTCCTTATTTGAGGTTTCCATACTCCCAGCATGGGAACACAACCAAGATTCACCAGATCCTCTAACAGGTTGGAGGAACCCATGAATTACTTAACCAGCAGTCGGTGGTGTGACTGGCTTCTCATGCAGGTTCTCCACGGGGAGAACAGCCCACAGCAGCCACTCATCACATTATAGATCAAACAGCTCCACTTTATTAGCTCTCACGGCCTATTTCAAAGGTTTCCACCTCAGGAGGCCTCAGCTCAGACCCGCCTGTGACAGGCTGCCATGAACATCACCTACCTCCTGCTGAAAGGCTGCTGGTGCTGCATGGCAAGAACTCACTGTCTGGCTCAGCCTGAGGGGCCTGGGGAGTGTCCGTAAGGGGAAAAGAGCAGACGAGGCCATTTAAAACCCGTGCAAATTAAGGGAAAATTTTACATCTTTTCCACAAGGGCCATTAATGCGCTACAAGTTCTGTACAGGTTTTCCCCAAAGAATCATTCATCTCCAGCAGTTATTGTTTGGATCTAAAGCTCTGCTGTCTTCCGCTGCCCTGGTGCTCTTCTAACATCCACAGACCCTGGAAGAGCTCTGGGAGGATCTGCATGGTTCCCTCAGGAAGCACAGCACCGCCCCGCCCGAAGGCCGCTGCTCCCCTCCAGCCCAGCAGCTCAGCGGTGTGCCCGCGCTCCGCACCTCCTTCCCGCCGGGCAGCCCCAGCCCGGGCCCTACTCCAAGGCTCCTTCCCCCAGCGCCGCTCCTCGGCACTCCCGGCCCGCACGGCAAACAAAATGGCGCCGCGAGCGCCTCCACGCCCCAGGGCTTCTTCTGCTGCCAATCACCCGCCAGCCTATCAGAGCTCGCCGCGGGCCCCGAGCGCCCCGCCCCCGCAAAAAGCGCGGGAACCGTGAGGGCGCTGAGGCGGCGCCCGGCGGGGTTTTCGGAACCGGAGGGTCCGGGGTGCTCTTTGAGCCCCTCCTCGGCTAAATCCACCTCAGACAGCCCGGTTCTACTTCAGCTAGCTCGGTTCCACTCACCCCCTATGCAGCAGGAACTTACACCAGCATGAGGAAACACTTGACTCAATGTAAAACCCAACAAAAACGGTTCCGAGCAGAGCCCTCCTGCTCGCCTCACAGCTGGAGTTTCCTACCGTGCCTGTGGCCAGATTATCCCGAGGGAAAGCCCTCAGTCCCGAATTACACTGTCGTGTTCGTTAGTATGCAGAAAATGCAACAAAACCAAGCCTGTGTCGCTCAAATGCATTAGGATGTGTAGTGGTAAATTCTAGCAAAATCTCTGTATGAAGAGACCTTGATGGTCTTTGGCAACACAGAAGGAAAAATACTGCACAATAAAGTGATGGAAAAAGGAGGAAAAATTAAAATAGAAAGCAACCCCCTGAGTGTCCACTGATGGCTCATTTTCAGTATTTTTTTTTTTATTTAGGAAGGACTCTCAGTTCAGTTCATGGGCTCACAGGAGCTTCCCTGATCCATGAGGCCTCCGGGCACGAGGCCGGGTGAGCCGCCCGCCTGCAGTGCTGCCCCCGCGCCCGCCGAGGGCTGGAAAACCTCCCTGGATTAAACTCTTATGTTAGGCACCTCCGAAGTGTCTAAAGTTAGGCTGGATGAATGTGAGCCAAGCTGTTGAACAGATGGAGTGAAATCCTCCTCTTGATAACAGGAACTTTATATCACTGCCACAGATAAGAAGGGCAGCTAAAAAAAGTCAGGGAGGTAGTTATATAAATTTCAAGACGGCTTACCAGCAATGAATGCTTAAAGGTAAAACTTTCCGATAGATCCTGAATATCCACTTCCAGCTGCGGACCCCGAGCTGCCAAGAAGTTCTGCAACACAAATGAGATTGTGACACTCCAGCTCCCACACTGAGACCATCGGAACTTAATGATACAGCACAAACACGCAAAGCATTTGGAAGTTGGAGCCTGGGGCACAGGAGAGTAATCCCAGCATCAGCAGACTGGCACTGAGCTGGAGTTCAGTACTCAAACTCAGCTGAGGCACATGTGAACAGAAAGGTGATTGACTACCAGAAAATAACCATCTCATTAATGCCCCAAATGCTACCAAACACACTCATTCCTTTTCTCTTACATGGCTGTTGAACACTCGTGCTTACAGCACTTTGACTCAACGTGGTTTTTTACCTTCCTTATTCACAGTTTTGAACATCTGCAAATTCAATTTCCTAATCTTAAAACTGGCCCACTTCCTTGTCTTTCACATGTGATTGTGGTTTGAAAGATGCACATCTCAGCACTGAATCCATTTTTCTTAATTAGCTGTGGGTATTTTAGGTGGAGTTGGATGTGAAATACATTGGTAATATTTATTTCCAAGCATCAAAAACTTTCAGGTAGGCATCTAAAATAACCCATGACTGGAAACTGACTATAAGGTGTTTCAGATGAAACGCTGTGAAACAATTATGCATGTTCTGCATCCGTACTAAGAGGGGAGTATATGCTGCATGCAATTTGAAGGTAATGTTTATTTAGAGAGTGGAAGAAATTTGAACAATAAAGCGGCTTTTCCTCTTCCTTTAAGTACCTCATTTTTGGAGGAAAGTACACTATTAAACCATTTCCCAGTCCCTTTGAGGAAGACAACTGGATGAAGTGTTCTGGGCTTGGGTTGCTTCCTCCTCTCCCCTACTTACCTTTAAACTTTCTCTAAAGGTTGCAATTATCGAGAAACTGCAGAGCTGCCCTTACCAAGGGAGGCACCTCTGGGAAGACAAAGCAGCGGAGACCACACACAGCCACAGAATACCATTCTCTTAAAGCAAAATATGGCTGGAAAAGTGACATCCCAGCAGCCTCCTGGAGCAGGGCTGCTCTCCGAGTCACCTTTGGTTGTTTTGCTGACAAGAACCCATTTGTACTCCTGGCTATCTCTGCAGAACGCAGGGCTGGGGAGCGGAGCTGCCCCGTGACCCAATTAGTGCAGCCCTGCGGTCGCACGGCTGAGCCCGTGCTCGGCCACGGCTACAAAACGCTGCTGAAGATGACGTGACCCACACTCAACCCCACAGAATTTGTTACTGATGGTGATAAGCAGAGATAGCCTACATTTATTTTGCAGATTCAAGCAGAATTTGGAGGGCCGTGGGGGAAAAAAAAAAAAAAAGGTTCTAAATTGGACATGTTTGAGAAATACTGAGTCACAAGTTTCAAGCTGCACAAGGTCATTTTTGCAGTTTCTTTTTTCAAAGCAAACCCTAGATTTCATTATATAAAACCAGTGTTGGCAGCACTCAGAACATGCAGTCTTTTTTAGCAAAGCCCTTTGCAGCATGACTGTGGTTTCAGTCTTGGAGAAGCCTGCAGATGCTCCTGCTTCTACTTTAAGAAGAGAATTAGCTTTATATTGCAAAATATTTAATAATTTCCTGTTCAAATGAAATGAAACAACAAAATAGTTATACAATTTTACTAGTTTATATTTCAATTCATAAAGTATACACACTGCAACTATGCTACCACAATGTCCACGCATCTAATATTGATGGAGTTACAGTATTTTTTTTTTTTTTGGTATTAAACAATAGAGATAATGTATGCAGTTAAGGAAAAAAGCTTGGACATAGCATGTTCTATCCCGTAGTTACAGAGTACATTAGCTAGCATTAGTACAGTAAACAAGAAAAAGGTAGAAATACAAAATAAACCAAATATCTTTATATACAAACCAGTGCCTCTTATTGTTACCAGCTTATACTCACACTGCACACAAAATTTATCCACTGATGCAATAGATACTTCAGCATAACACAAACCATTATAAATTAAAAAATTACAAGGTGCAAAACTCCATTCTACAGCTTTCTGGTGAGAACTCAATACAATCCAAGGAATGAGAACTCCAAGCACGTTTAGCACCTATTAGTGCAACTGCATCGAGCGTGAAAAACGACCTACACCACCTCAGAACGCTACCAGGGAAGCGAGTTGGACAGCTAGAGATGCTCGCAGCTACACTCACGCTGTGATTTTTGCCTCATATATATCTCAGTTTTTTGTTTCTTTGTCCCATTCATACCTATGTGCAAAACTAAAACCTGGGAGCTCTGTTGGAGCTCCGCAGAAGGCCTGCTACAGCCGGGTAAAAACAAACAAAGAGAAACAAAACAGAAACCTGACAAAACCCAGACAGACTCCATTGAATGTCAGACCATCCACATAATTTGTACTTATCAGCAGTCCTGGTGCTGGGGATTTGAATGCTGTTGATATGTGGATCAAACAATATGACACAAGTGAAACGGAAATTTGCCAACAATTCCGATTATTCTTGTCTAGCACTTCGACAAGTCTCCCAGCCTCCGGTGGCGAATTTGTTTGGCAGCCCATGCCAAAAAAGCCCAGAGTTGCATAGAATTGATTAGTAACAGAAAGAAATGCCAAACACAGAGAGATGGATGCTGCATCTACTAAAACAAAGTGGGGTTGCTCGACAGGAATGCTGAAATCATCCCCATTCATAAAGCAAAACATGTCACCTCCTACTCTCCATTTCCTACCTCTGGGGACTGCTTTCTGGCACTGATGTAGTTCTTGATAAAGTTGTATTTTTTTGTTGCATTTTTTCTTTTTCTTTTTTTTTTTTTACTTTGTTAGTGACACTTTTCCTTTCAAATAAAATATTAAAAAAGGTTATAACTGTAAAAAAACCTATCATATGTAAACTTAACAATTAGGGTTTGGTAAGTTCTCGTACCTAGTCTGTGAAAAGCCTCCAGCCAGACGCAGAATGGAGTGTTTCTCTGAAGAGCTTCAATCTAGCTACATCACCTGTTAAATATCAGTAGTATGAACATCCCATGTCTAGCAATAAAACCTCTCTTGTGTTTCCATCCTCTTTATCACTGACCTATTGAAATCCTGACATGCTGTGTTTCTATTATATTTACATTCTGGTCCTCTCATGTCACAGAATTAAATATCTGGCCAAGGAAGGCAACAAAAGGTGTTGTGTTAAGAAGGTGTGTTTGACAGAACTGCTTTTCAACAAGTCTCTTTTCCTTGGACTCCAGTCACTGTTTTTATAGAGCTTATTGTTCTGTTGAACCACGTTTTCTTTGCAGCTTGTACTTCATTCAGGGCCAGACCCAAATGGTGCTCCAAATCCTGCAAACAGAAGAGTAATTTCATTAATTTGTTATGTATTCACAACACAAGGTTACAGGAGTTAAACCCAGAAGGCTCTGGAACATCTACAAACTCTTGGCCACTTTAGAAGTTAAACAAGTCTTACATAAATTAAAAGCAGCACAACAAGCTGACAAAGAAAAAAAAAAAGCTTTGAAAAGCAAAACAAGACTTGTGCCATTGCCCTTAGTGAAACATTCCGCTTTCTTCAGTATATCCAAACTCTTTAATTCTCTCCCATCTGAGGAGGAGCTATTCCCACAGGAAGTGGACTTTCTACAAACTAATTTTTACCTTTCTGTGAACAAGCAGCACTGACATCTCAGTTTTAGGCTAAAAGCACAATGTTGTTGTATTTTACAGAAATACCTCAAGTACCTGGAGTGCTTTGCAATCGTGTTTTAAGAAACATGTCTAACATTTGTCAATGTTACTTCTTCATTTAGCACTGATTGTGAGATAAAGACATGCATGATTCAGTACTCTGTCAGAGCTTGGGCTCCTTCCAAGCAGTTGCAGGAGATCAGGCAGCCAGCACTGCACTGCAGACAGGCAGATGTCTGGAAGCTGTAGTGGCTGCTAAATACAGTTCATGCAATTTCAATTATATCGTCTGCATACAGCAAGTTTCAGACGCAGTGTTTGGTTAAATAACCCATGCAGGAAATAGCAGGTTACAGTTTCAACCAACAGGATCCAATCCCTCTACAACTCACACACACATTTTTCTAGGAATGCAGACAGGCCGTACAGACTACAAAACAAACCTCCAGAGCATTACCTGTATTTTACATTCCGCCTCCACAAGCTGCAGCTTGGTCTGGGCCAGCTCAAGCTCCATTTCCCTCAGCTGGTTTTTCAGTGTTTCCTTCTCCTCGTCCGTGTCCTCGTCTGAACCATCCTTAGCAGTGCTGGCAACCTTCACGCGGCCTTCCTTATTGAAGAACTCGCGGCAGTGCTCGCAGTCATCCACCTTTTGCTAAAGTAAACACCTGGCTCTAAGCAAAGTGCTGGGGATATGATCAAAGCCTGTTCCTGCCTCTGCTCTGGAAGAGCAGCTCAACACCAAAGGAACCACTAATGGAACCTTTGGGGAGGCACAGACAAGCAGGAACTCCTGCCAGCCCCAGACTCATGGCTTTGGAAACACTGCTGTGTTATTTCGCTACAATAATGGGCTCTATCCCTCCCCCCTGTTGCTTTAAGGTAAAAGACGGTCAGAGAATCTCTTCCAGAAAAAAAAGACCCCTCAAAAAAACCCCAGCATCGACATTAGCATGTAACCACTATAGCATGAGAGGGCCCACAGTTACTCACCTTTCCTCCCAGATCTCCCCCTTATAATCTTCTCTTTTATCTATAGAGACTCTCAGGCACCATTTTAGTAATGAAATAAATTGTGTTTGCTGCAATGATTTTGCTAAGAGATTGAAACATCGTAGACTGTGGATTTATCTGGTCTCTTACCCGTATTTTCTCAATTTCAGCTTTATTTGCTGTTTGTTGCTTTTCCAGTCGCTCACTCAGCTGGGAACAAATCTGACAAGTAAAATTATGTTACCAGACCATTTATAAATGTAAATTCCCTCCCAAATGAATGCTAAAGCACAAATAAATGCTGTTGCAATATTAACATGGATAGTCTAAGGATAAATGCTGTTGCAATATTAACATGGATAGTCTAAGGACTCTTAGAAAGCTAGAAAAATTGGGATGCTGCATTAAGCTGTCTCGTACGTTTTCCCATTCTCTACATATTCTTCTATCCCCACAGGAAAAGGTGCAGTTCCAACATAAGTTATTAGCAGTTTGGCCTTGCTAAAGGAGCCAGTAAAGGTTAGGAATAGCATGGCCCTTTTGTTGCCTTCAGGAGAAAAGACCAGGCGAGATAGAGTAGTAAAAAAAACCTAATTCATTCCCTGAGACCTGTTATGGGCCTACTAAGGAGACACATGAATTTGCTCCCATGATACCTTGCGATCAGGAGCTTGAATGCCAAAGCAAAGCCTTGAAAGGAAAAAGGCATCCTTTTTTTTATTTCTTAGATGCATTTGATTGGCAAAGGGAGGTAGGAGAGAACCTTTTTTGGCATGAGGTGAACCTTTGATATGCAAGAGCCCATTTGAACAAGGTTTGGCTGTGACTGAGGCTATGGTGACTGCTGATCTACAAATACCCACATCAGGGGCAAACAGGACTGACCACTTCAGGATCTCGGCCAAAGAAAGTGCAAAACCAGCCACAGGCTTCCCACTGAGAACAGCTAAATTGTCTCCTCAAATGCATGGCACAGATGATAGTGATTTCCAGAAATCTCCTAAAATACCTGAAAGTCTTGTACTTGATAGCAAACCACATCATCATGAAGTTGTACTTACCTGTTTGTAGTCACCAATAATAGAGCTGTTCTTTTTGATCTCTGACTCTGCCTTATCTAGTTCCCTACGACACATTTCCTTCAGCTGCAGGGAAAAAAAAAAAGAAAATAAAGCATTTATATAGTTGTAGTCTGAAAAATACCCAGGTGGTATTTCCTCCTTCTCCTTAACCTCACTGCTCAGCTCGACCCTGGGAGCCAGAGTCCAGCTCAGCTCCATGCAGGCAGGGAAAAGCCGGCCTTTGGTGGCCATCACTGACGGAACAGTGGGCTAGCCAAGGGAAGGAAGGATTCCAAAAGTGCTGACAGCTGAAGTCCTGCACTGCCTCTCTGTGCAGCAGCTCCAGCACAGGCTGAGACTTTGTGATTTCAAGTATAAAATTCCCCACCCTATGAAGCACCTGGCAGGAAAGTGCCGAATTCTGCTTTGCTGACGTCCTTTACACCACAGAAGAGAGACAAGCATGACTTAGAACATTAAGCCCTTCCCACACTTGTCACTTTTTATTTTTGTCATTTCTGTACTGTACAGAACAGTGAGAATGACAGAAGTGCCCCAACCTGAGCAGATTCTTCCTCCAGGCGCCTCTTTTCTTCTTCTGCATCAATCAGCTTCTGTTTGGTCATTAACAGCTCCTTATTGAGGGCATCTGCCTTCTCCTCTGCCTGAAACACAGAGTGCAGGCTGAGCAGAGGCTTCCCTGCTGTGCCTCCACCAGGACAGAGCCAAGAGTGCAGCCATTCCAGTCTTATTAAGGTTTGGTTCACTGTTACTAAAAAAAAATAACACTTTATTCTGAAAATTATTTCTCTAAAACTTCCCATCTGCAATAGCAAAGCAGCAACACATCAAACTTAATGACATGTACCACTATACTCCAGCCCTCCAAAACGCCTCCTTGAATTCAGTGATTAATTTTAGCAAAACTGGAGCAGGGATTGCTCCAAAGAAATGCAATACAACAAATAAGTTTCATTTTCTCATCCAGTCTAGAAGTCGACCAGTGCATTCTGAAGACAACCAAAGGCACAGAACAGCTCACAATGTGCAAGATCAATAAAAAACTGTAACGCAGCTCAGACCTAAGTTTAATGTGCAAACATTCAACCTTGCAATGAAAACAGAACTAATGTCAAATGCCTCTACAATGTTTTAAAAGCCCCCAGAACTCTATGACACTTCCCAATGGATGTGATACCATCCCAGAAAATACATGAAAAAACTGAGCTGCCAAAGCAAACATAAGAATCAGGCCCCTCTCTCCTTCTTCCTTAAAGGAATGTCCCACCAGAAACCAACAATCCCTTTTTACTGCGGTTTTTTAAGTATAAAAATATATTGTTGAAAAATTTCAAGCTCTTTATAAACCACAAAAAACCCTGCAAAGTTAAGACATCTTTTCCTGTCTCAAACACAACACAGCACTTCCCAATAGGTGTATGGATTCTACATAAAAATAGATCAATAACTCAACTGATATATAAAATCTTCAGAAACTAGCTGTACCAATTCCCTTCAAAGGAAGAAAATCAAAAAGTGAATTTTAGTCCCTTAAAGTCCTGCTGATCCTTTAAAAAAGACAGCAAAGGCAAAGAGAACATCTTTTCATTACAGATGGGGTTTAAGCTGTTTTAAAGTTAAAGAACACTGGGATGTAGGAGCCCAACAAGCGTAGAAAAATGAAGCCTATTTTCTGGTCTAGTGAAAGGATATTAAGGAAATTCTTGTATTTCCAAATGCTTTGTTTTGATCTTTTAGGTTGCAGATATCAGACATGCCACATAGGTATTAGAAAAGGTGCGTTAAACAATGTCCTTTGGTAATTTCCTTTCAGGACCTCGGGCTGGCAGAATGAAACTTACCATTTCAGGATCCAATTAGAAGAATTTATCATGTCCTAAAGTAGGATCAAACCTACCTATCTCCTCCCAGGGGATAACCCAAATGCTGCCAACATCATTTACCATCTTTGAACACAAGACTATTATATATCAAATGAAGCATATCAATTTTGCTTAATTTTGTTCCTCTCCCAGCTCTTCATTTAAAAAACAATGTAAAAGTATAACCGTGTCTCATACAGGCTCAAGCAGCCACAAAACAACAGTTAAAAACTGTTAGAAAAAGCTTCTTCAGGACGATTTTTGCTGGAGTGCACCCCTTGAGTGCCACTGCTGGGCTACCACCAGTGTGAAGCTTCTGGAAGCTTCACTAATGAAGGGAAAAAGCCCAGGTAAGAGGAGGTGAACATACAATGTGTGGTGAAAACCTGCTTCTGGAACATACTTCTATGATTCACATTTTAACACCTATGAACAGAAGAGGTAATAAACCCGAAAGTCATAAACCAAACCTCATTAGGAGCAACATTCACCCATTGGCATCAACATTTACTATGAATAGTTTTCCAACAGCAAGTTTCCAGGAGACCGTGGGAAACCTTAAATTGTCTGAGGCAGATCCAGTGAAACATTTCAAAGCCTGTCAGCTCCTGCACCGCACAACTTTCAGAAGTCATTTTCCTTTGAGATTTCAGAAATGCACTTATCTTGGTACAGAACAAGAATGGCAAAACATGAGCGCTTGAACTCTTCCCCTCATCTCCCCAGGCAGACAGACTAAATGTGTTCTAGCCTCCCCTGTGCTAGAAATGCCAGTACCTTTCTGTCTCTGTGTCCTGGAAAAAAAGAAAAAGCATATCCTAATAAAATCTCCCACAACTGAATATGTAAAGAAGGGAGTGGGACAGCAAGCTGAAAAAAAATTCCTGTAACACAAAGCAAACCTGAAGTTTCCTCCTGATAGCTCTACTGATCTGGAAACAGCCCAGGATGAGTTCACACGGGCACATTCCAACAAGCCAAGTGGAAACCACAACAGCATTTTCAGAGTTGCCTGAGGTACCTGAGAACCTGATCCATGCAGAGCCAGACAGACTCAGACTTTCAAGTTTATCAGGCACTTTGCAAAGCCTGTCTGCTATGAAATTGTATTCATAAAAATCCCAGGAAAATACAATCCAGCATCCATGTCATGATCTCTGTGATGGTTCAAAGACTTGACACAGCTCCTGCTAGACTTCCTTAAGAGAAAAGAAAGCAACTACTCAAGTACAGGCTCTCCTTTCCCTGCAGTTACTCTGAATGCTTTTCAGAGTAATGAGTATTTCAGTCAGCACTCCTGTTTCCCATGGACCTCTGTCACAGGCCTATACACTGTCCACGTGCAATAAGGACGTGGAGGAAGGAATCCCGTCCCACACAAAAGACGTACTCCACGTATCTCCTCTCCAGTGAGAGGAGGAACAAGGAATTAGCCCTTGTCTGCCCTCGACAGCATGAGGACATGTCTTACATTGTCCAAGTCCTTCCTCAGTGCAATCTTGCTGGTGACCAGCTCGTGGGCGAGGTCGTCGTTCTCCTGCTCCAGCCTCATGTTGGCTTCCTGCAGGCGCCGGTTCTCGCGCTGCGGGGACACAAAGCGGCCGTCAGGGAAGGGCTGCCCAGGGACTGCCTCTGACACACAGAGCTCCCTGTGCTCGCACACGAATGCCCACCTTGCGTCTCCAGTGTGCACAGCCAACCCTGCCTGCATGAAATGCCCTGGAACAGAACTAGCCAGCCACAGTGTAAAGCTAAAATAAATACAGGATTAGCCTTGAGAAGACAGCAGGTATGAATAACTCTGCTCAGCCATTACTTGTTGAGCTACAGAAATGTTTTTGAAGCCTGCAATAGTCGGGGTATCATTCTGCCATTGATACCTTGCCAGGAGTTTCCTACAGGTACTGCTTTTCTAGGCTCAAAATTGAATTTGCATGCTGCAAACAGGTAAGAGAGGAGAATCCTGGGAAAAATACTGTATCTTCTCCTTCCTGTTACAACTCCCAGCACACAGATGGATACTAAAGAAAGTTTACATAAAACTTTTCTGATTAAAATACATTAATCTATTGTATATATGTCTCTGTGTGTATGTTATTGTGGTAAGAGTATGCTTACATAACTTTACATGTGCAATTTATCCCTGTATTACATTTATTTGATAAATAAACTATATATAAAATTATATGCTTACAGCAATATACATCATTTGAAATTAGGGAGAGGAGTAAAGGTGGGATTATAATCATGGAAGGCAGAGTTAGAATCAGTCAGGCATTTCTTTTCTGTTTCATGGCTTGTGGTGCAATCAGCACGTTAAACAGGCTCTACTGAAACAGTTCTACAAGCCCAAATAAAAATTCATCCTATTCCTTTTCTTGCACAGCTGGGCTCACAACAACCCCATCCTGATTAACGTTGCCAATACAGAGACATTCCCTTCACGTTCCTGGAGCTGATGCCCCTGCTGCATCCAAATTAGTAACAAAACAAAACCAGCTCAAAAAAAAGAGTCAAAGTAGCAACTTCCTGTTTGTTAAATCAGACTGGAGAAGGTAAAGCATTACCTCAAATCTTTCTATAGGATCCTCCTGTTGAGCTTGCTGCTCTCTCATGGTATGATATTCCTTTTCATATTTCTTCAGCTTCTTCTGGCTAATCTAAATTAAAGCAGCCCATTAGTTCCTGCCCAGAACATCAACAGAAGAACACAACACACACAGGATTATGGAACAAGCTTCAGGCAACTCCTGCCTTCTACAAAGCACAGCTCATGGCTTCAGCCAGTTCTGAGTGTCAAACCCTCAGGGGTGGTCAAAAACTCGGTTCCGCTCAATATAATGACAGCAGCCTTTTCCTCTTATCCTTTTGTGGAATATAGGGAAGGTTTCAAAAGGCAGCCAGAGCATCCTGCCCAAGCTCCCCCTTGGTGCTGCACAGCTCCCTGGTGCTCCACACACTGCAGAGCTTCAGCAGAACAGAACCCTGCGAGACGTGGTTCATTTTCGGACTGGCCTGATGCTGAGCCTTCTTCAGCTGCTTTTTCAGCTGTAACATTTATCATCACACAGAAGTATTTGGTTTACTTTACATGAGACTGTAAATGCTGAAAGGGCAAGTGCAGGCTCAGCTGACATTTCTGCCAGTGTCACTCAAGCCCAGCAGAAAACAGCCCTGTCCCTGAGCAGCCGAGGTGTCTGGGCAAGCAGCAGCACCTCAGAGGCACAAGTGCTCTGTCCTTGGCTCTGACACACACAGCACCAGCAAAGCCACTCTCACAGCCCCCAGGTTCCCCTTCTGTGAGAAGAGACAGAAAGGTGATGTTGAATTCAGTATTTTGTGCCCAGTGTTCAAGTCCTGCAGGGACAAGGAACGCAAGGGAAGCTGTAACAGATCCTGACCAGCATTTTCCTGGTGTCACCTGTGCCACAGGTTACAATGGTTTAGCAACACAGACCATGCCAAGATCACTGTGAGCATTTCACATGCAATACATTATGCATCTAAATGAAATCTCTAGCATTAAAAGTTGCACCTAAACATTTATTATTATCTCAGTAAACCAAATAAATTTAAAAGCTGTGGCTAAGATTTCCTCTTTAAAAACCCTTTTCTGAGAAACAGGTTGAATTTTACATGCATAAATGACAGGCAGAATGGAAAACATGTTTGGTTTCCCTGACGTCTGGTTTTATCACTAACAACCTTTCTTGGAAGGAGCTGCAGAAAGCGGTGGCCAAGCTCCCTCTAGTGAGAGCTGACCAGAAACACCTCCCTGCTCTCGGGGGAACATTTCTTTGGAGATGCCGACCATTTACCTGGAGTCAGTCCAATCACACCACAACTGCAGGAGTTATTCTTGCACCCCAGACACCCACCCAGAGAATTAACCCTTCACTGACAACGAAGCCAGTAACTTGTGGAGATTATTTCACTGCTCTGCCCCTGCTCAAACTCTGCCCAAATTTTGGGGTTTCACACCCCAAACCTCCCGCTATGTAAAGTTAGATCTTGACAAGTGAGGAATCCACCATGCCAGAGGAAAGGAAGGCAGGCACGCCTCTGTATTTTCATCTTCCGCTTTTCAAGTGCTTTAAGCCAGTTTTGCCTGTTTTAGGTGATCTTGAGCAGATTTGCCATTGTCACAAATTCTGGGCATGGGAGGCCTGGGGAAGTCAGCAGGGATTCTGGGTTCGCAGAAATGAGCACTGCTGTCCCACCACATTTCTTCAGGGGCACAGGAGGCAGCAGCAGCTTTGCTAACATCTGTTGCTCAGAGAGGTTGTGAACTCCCCATCCCTGGCAGTGTCCAAGGCCAAGCTGGATGGGGCTTGGAGCAAACTGGGGTAGTGGAAGGTGTCCCTGTCCTTCCAGCCTGGCAGGGAGTGGAACAAGATGGGCTTAAAGGCCCCTTCCAACACAAACCATTCCGTGATTCTGTGACTTGATGGCAACACTGAGGAGTGACTTTAACAATCTGGTGGTGTCTCCAGCTGATGACTTCCTGACCTCCTTTCCAGCAGAATGCTGTTCTAATCACAATGCCTTACCCAGGCTACTTCTCCCTTCCTATAAATTATTTATTTTGACATCAGGCCCTTTTCTGCTCAAAGAAACACTTCCAAATACAGAGCTGGAGATTTCTACTGACAGCAAAGGACTTGTATTTTAGGTCAAGGAAAGCACTTATGTGCAGCACTCCCATCCAGGTGGTGATACAGAAGTGTTCTGTGCCAGGCCCAGCAGCGCTTCCTCCACAGCCTCCCCTTTAATGCCCCCAAAGCACCCAGCACTCCAGGAAGCCATAGGCAGCACTGCCATCTCCACTGTGAGACTGCTTGTGCCACTCCACACAGCACTGGGAACACAGGGAATTTTGGCAGAGTGGGAAGAGGAGTGAGCTGTTATTTGGAAACATAAAAGGCAAATGCACTCAATTAGGATGATGTGAACCAGATGCATGTGGAACATTTAATCTGTGGCTAATGCTAAATGATTATTCTTGATAAAGAAGAAAAGCTTTATTCTTGATAATTCTGTAATTTCTGCACTAGTTTCACACAAGATATGCTTGAACTCTGTGCAGAATACTGGTATCCACACTGCTAGTACACCTGGATCACAAAATGCCTGGAATGTTAACACACCAAGGAAGTTGTGTACTTCCACACTGACACTACAAAGGATTCCTCAAAGGAATTTAAGGAAAAAGGACACTTTGAACCATGTCAGTGTATCTGACTCAGAATTAATCTCCATGATCATAGCCAATTAACCTGCACTTCCCTTGGACAAGGGGTTGCCAGCTGCAGCTGGAGGCAGGAGCTGCTCCCAGGCTGAGCCTGCAGCACCCCTCCCAGCTCACCTTCATGTTGCAGGCCAGCTCCATCAGCTTCTTGGCGTTCTCCTCAGAGCGGTACCGCTTGGGCAGCTGCACACGGAAGAACTTTAAAGCCCCTTCAAAGTCAGTCAGCAACAAATCATCCTTGGTAGTCTGGAGACAAGGAAA
Source organism: Gymnorhina tibicen (assembly GCA_013399875.1). Taxonomy (NCBI): domain Eukaryota; kingdom Metazoa; phylum Chordata; class Aves; order Passeriformes; family Artamidae; genus Gymnorhina; species Gymnorhina tibicen. Next base: position 1,571,339 of record VXAZ01009309.1, read on the forward strand.
GAAACATCAGAAAAAGCCAATTTTGTACAGTTATTGAAATCCCAGAGACAATAAAGCAACAACAGCTTTGGAAAGCTCCAGTAACATCGCTGCTTCTTTACCTTCTGCAAAGAGTATTTGTTTCTATTTCTGCAACCTTCTATTCCACCCCCCAAAAAAAAGCACTGTGATGCACAGGACATGCCGGATTACAGCACATGTACCACAGGCAGTTGTTAGCTTCTCAAAAAAACCAACTTTTTTTGTAACAGGCATCTTGATTTTTACATGGTGCATGAAGATGCATAAACCACAGTGTAACGTTGTATACTCACTTTTAACAGTCCCAGTGCAACATTGAAGATAACACTTATTCCCTGGAAAGAAAAAATAATGACAAAATAAATTAATTTCTCAGTATTTACAAGCTTGGATGTGAATTTATTTGGTGGGTTTTGTTGCTTGTCTAGTTTCTGTGAAAAGAAGGAGGATACACGTGTAACCAGGTGCTATATAAATCAAAGGCACAAAGAAAGACTTTGCAAACAACTGGCAAAATACCTTGTCTGGAGAGTCATTATAGAGAGCAAAGCAATCAACACCAGTTTTACTGCCTCCTTAGCAGTCTGAAACTCTGAAATTATTGTTGTGCACTTTATTTTATTTCGTAATGAGTAGGTGGTCAGCTCAAGACAATTTAATTTTCATACAGCAACTTCTAAAAACACTGATTCAAATGCAGTAATATATACACCATTATATTAAATTCTGGCCTTCACAAATTGGGATAATTCAAGTAATGAAAAAAAGTGACTCACTTTAGGACAGAGTCCCACGGCATCTATTTTGCCTCTGCTCCTTAGAAGTGTTCTATTTATATTGTCCAATTAAATACAAACAGTTCTGTAGTCAGGAGTAGCTCACACCTTCTTCAGGGGTCCCACTCACAATCATGACACATTGCTCATCTTATTTCAAGATCCTGCCTTTCTTCTTCCCACCAACTTATTCTTTCACTATTACTTTAAAATGATGAAAAACCCCTTGAAACTTCCTTGTGAGCGCATTTACTATTTATGAATCGAAAATGTGTTTCTAAACAAACAGAACTGATTTTCTCCATACCATCTGCTGCTTTCTATTCCACTGGCACATGGACAAAGCAAGCAGCAGACATAGGGAAAGGGCAAAAACACTGACCAGGAGGTTTGTGAATGCTGAAACCCTTCAGTCCAGGAAAGGCAGGAAATTGGCCACTTCATAGGAACGAGTGCAAATCCAAGAAGAATGGATGCATAAAGTTACCCAGCAAATCATTAAATAACTCAAGGATGCTTCAGTACAAAATGGGATTTGTTCACTCATGGTAATAAGTGCTGACTGTAATTACACTGCTTACCCACATAGCACCACATACAGTGTTCTAAACACGGTTACAGACAATGTCTCAATAGAAAGAATTTTGCTCTCTAAATATAAGCTGTGAAATATAGAGAGACTTCAAGTTTTCCAGGAGAAAGAGCTCCAAGCTTGCTAGATTACCAGCATGAGAGTTAGCTGGGCCATCTTATACACCATGGCCTCCATGCAATAATACTACAGGGAAAAAAAAGTTATCATTGTGTATAACGGGACTTAAGAACAGAGGAACCCACATACTTGTAAATCAGCTCTCATCCCACTTTATGGAGTCTTCTCACACAGATTCACCAGGGCCATAGGAAATAGCTATAGCTAATTTCCATAGCTATTGATTCCTAATTTGTTTCTTTAAAACGCTGAGAATCATCTTCATTGCGGAAATGTAACACTTCTACATAAAAATATCACACGCCTTGCTCTGAGAGAACAGATAGTAACAAGGACATGAACCAAGATAGTGACAAACTGTCAAAAGCTGGGAGCTGTGCAAGTCTCCAATTATAACACATACCTCGCATAGGAGTAAGTCGATAATATGGAAGACCATGTAGAGAGGGAATTTTGCAGTGAACAGGGTCAGGAACCACTGGGAAGCATACATGTGTGCTTCAAGGCTGATGTCCAGAAAGTGGTTATACAGATCAGGAATGTATTCCTAAAACACCCAAAGCACTGAGAGTTAATTTGGGCTATTTTGGAACTGTAGCTGAACCCCCAAATTACAGAAGAAGTTGGGTAGAGTGACCATCAGTGCAGGTCCTGCATCCACCAGGCCTGACAGGAACAGGCCTGGGGGGCCTCCTAAGGATGCCAAGGGCTTGTCCCAGGACGGATGCCCAGCAGGACCTGGAATTTGCCTCAGGAGGACCTGGCAGTGGCTGTGCTGACACCGGAGCCACAGCAGAGCCGCTCCAGCTGTCAGGCACATCTGCCTTCCCAGGCCCTGCCAGCAGCACCACACTGCTCCCAAGACCTCTGCTAGAGCAGCTGGGATGGTCCTCACCCCCCACCCTCGCTCACAGGTCACAAACACCATTCCCCAAGAGAAACAGCCAGAGCTCAATTGCAGGCTCGGGTCCATCCACCCTCCCCGTGTGAGCCCCCACCTGCATGAGGCGCTCCAGCTGATAGAACTTGCAGTGCAAATCTTCAAAGTTTTGTTTGAAAAGTTCCCTGAGTCCATAATCAAACATGATTTTGACCAGAACACTGAAAGCTTGCTCCTCAGGCATCTGTGAGACAGGAAAGTGGATTTAGCACCGAGCATTAAAACCTTTCACATCAGCTCAACGTGCCTGTACCTCCCTTCTCCCTCTGACTGAAAGGCTGAATTGCCACTGCTTTTAAATCCAGTTTAAATGTAAACAAGAGTACTAACACACAAAATGAGGTTTAGCGTTGCAAATAGCATTTCAGTGGAATAAGGCACCTCTCAATCACTCAACTAAAAATACATCTTCCAGACATCAAGACCAAAGCAGTCTCCCGGGTGTCTTTGTTCCAAAACTCATCAGAATCTGAATCGTACAGATTTTGACCAGCCTAACCCTTTGTCACCTATATAAATAAGGAAGAAGTCTTACTAGAGGATGTTAAACAGGATCTTTCCCTTACTCTTAACAATATATTTACCTTTTTCAATGACATTATTACATTTGATGTTTATTTATTAGATGACATGAATAAGAGAGACCAGTAACTGCTAACAGCAGTTCCACATCTCTCAACTCAGCACGGGTTTGGGAAATTTCAATGTCCCTTTCCTGCCAAAAACTGAAGAAACACTCAAAGCTCATCAGTGTTTTGACATTTTTCCCTGCCCTTAAAATTCAGTTTTTATATTTCTGTTGAAAAGTCTGACTTCAGGTCAATGGCTGGTTCCCATAAAGGACAGAACATCCATCTCAAGTATTCTATTATTAATCTGCAGATGGAGTTTATTAAAACAGAAAACTTTGCTGAAACATTCCAAACTGGTAGTGAAGGACTCGCTGAAACTTAATTTCCTTTTCTGCAAGATTTGTTTTTATTATTTACTTTCCCTAGCAGCCACACTCCAAAGGCTGACTTCAAAGAGAATCAAATAAAAAAAAACTTATTTGAAATTTAGCTTTTTTAAAACGCATACATTATTCCCAGAAGCCCCAAGTATTGCTAAAGAGAGAACTTTGGAATAACACACGGCTCAGTCTTGAGAGTGAATCTCTCTAAGGCAAGGGACACATGACAATGAAAAGCTAAAAGAAAGTACATCTGTTTCAGTAAAAGCATTCAGTTTCATAGCAGGAAGTGTTGCCCTTCTCTATCTGATTCAGTGAGGAAATAAAGAATTAATTGCTCATCTAGGAAATATTTCAGATTACAGTTACAAAGAACTAAAAGGTTGTTATCATTAACCCCTTGGCTTTTGTTTCACAAGAATGGAGTTTACAATCTCTTCTGTATCCTCCCCGACTTTACAACAGTATGGAAAATCCTCCCCTGAAGGCCAGACTTCCTTTTCCACCAAAAACTGCAGAGAACTCTTCATGCTCAGCCCTCTATGGCAGCAACGCCGCTGAAAGCAGCTGGGGAAAAGAAACCTCAAAGAACTACTGGGCTCAGGAACTCTGCAGTTCCAACCACCCTTGCAACAGAAACACTGACAAAAAGCAGACGTTACTTTCAAATGGAACAGTCTATAAATCTATAAATACAGATTTCTAATGCTCTTGTATTTCCCAAGCGTCAGTGAATCCAAAACTTCTGCTCCTGACAACCATAAATCTCTCTCTAGCTTCTGAACACACCAGCAATTAAAGGATATTACACTGATGAGATCACTTCTATCAACAGCAATTAAGTTTAAAAAAGCATAATACAGTTTCTTTTAAAAATATGAAGGTATTATTGTATCCTTCCCTAACCTCTCAAACCAAGAAGCACAAGGACCTACAAGACAACAGCCCACAGGCAGCAGAGCCTGCACTGAGACCTAATGAACTGACATCCCTTCAATGTCCTAAATACTCTTCTGTGTACACAGCACATGGCAAACACCATCTGTATTCCTGACTGATTCCAATGGAAACATCTTAGAAAAAGCTTAAATCTGACCTTGAAACCCTGTAACAAAAACATTTACAATGTTGTCTTACACACAAATTCCATGCCTACTACTGCTCGTGAGTACAAGCCTCAATGGAAGGGGTCGTAGAGCAGGAACATAGGGGCACGAACACTGAGTCCTTACAAACACCCCAGTAAGTTTTAAACAATGCACTCTTCCCTGTCTAAAATCACTTTATTACTGACCAGTGTAAGTGGATGTGTGCCCCACAACCCTATTAGTTCAGAAGTCTGTTCTAGACAAGTGGAGCAATATTTATTCTTAAATCTAAAACAACACTTACATGAGTTTGCAGCACAGCAGCGAGAAACGACTGGCCTTGGCAGTAGCCAATCTCTTCATCATACACAGAGTAGGCCTAAAAGAAGAATCAAGACTTCACTTGTACCTGTCTCCAGCTACGAACACAAATAAAACAGAACACTGCATTGAACACAGCTCCACACAATTGTCATGGATGGAGAGCAGCCACTGCCATTCTAACAAAGGGAAAACCTGTATGAGACCCAAACTGGGACGTATAGAGGGAGTGGCTGGTTATAGTGATGCACCAAGGTTGCTGCAGCCTATCAAACCACTGATCTGAGTGCTTTGATCTCTAAACAGGTGCCGCAGGGACGTCAGGAAGAGGGAGAAATACCAGGAGTTCCAAAGAAAGTGCTGGAAGCCTAAACCATTCCAGCTGAGACACCTGAATACACTGAGCTGTCCATTTTTGCTAATTTCTTCCTTTTCATAATCAGCTTCAGTGCATGCCTATGGCTTTATAACCTTGCTGGAGGTACACAGTCATCTCCAGTTACATAATCCGTCCTGCTTGATCCAGGCTGACAGGTCAGGAATGATGTGAAGTCTTTGCACCAAACACTTCAGTGCAGAGGAACCCAGAAGGGCTTTAGGTCTCCTGTGTGAATAACCAGAACCAGTCCAACAGCTACGATGGAGAACAGCCTGAGCCTGGTGCCAGAGGCTGTCTCCGTGACAGATAGTGGTAACACATCCCTCTTCTTCTCAGCCAACAGTCACACCGCTGATGATGTTGAGTACAAGTTACCAAAACCAGCCCAGAAGAATTTAAAGAATACCTTGCATATTTTGTAGAGGGAGTCCTGGCCATCTCCCCCAGTATCTTTAAAATAATCGTGAGCAGGGAACGTTCGATTGATGTCTCGGGTGATGGCACTGTCTTGTGGAGATTCCTATTACAAAAAGAAAATAATACGCAGATTAAAACACATCAAAAGAACATAAATTACAACACGCTAGGACTGAGACTTGGGAGATTAGCACTGGGTTTTTTACACTGTTCTAAATTTAACAAAACCCAGTGTACCCCAGCAGAGCTGGCAGCTGCAGACCACAGCTGGGGTAGATTGGGGTACCTCAGCACATCTGGGGAGGTCAGGGAGTGGCAGAAGGAGCACACACACACACCCACACGTTCCAGGCCAGGGCAGTGCGGATGCAGCCATCCCTCAGAGACTCCTGAGTGCCAGCGCTGCCCAGGCTCACTCCTGTTATCTCACAACTGCAGCAGTCACAGGCAGCTGTAAGCAGCAGCTGTCCAAAATGCTGCCCCTGAGGTTCAGCCTGAGGAACCACTCCTCATCCCCTCCTCAGAACTCAACTAGAGAAAATAGATAAGTATGAGCCCTAGGGAGTGTCATACAGGGAAACATGAGGGAATGCAGGGGCTGATCCCGTATGAGCTGGGATTTCAGCATGAGCAAGATGGAACTTTGTTCTCTACATCACTCTGACATCATCAGTTTCAGATGCCTTGGACATTTGGACAGCTGAACAGTAAAAAAAAGGGGTTTAATCTATCCAAATAACCCATGGTTCTGATAGGCAAACGGAAAAATGTTAGAAGTAAAAGATAGGAAAAAAGTACATGATATAATCAGTGTAAAGAACATTCAATACAGCTTGTGGTTCTTTTTCTTCACAAAATGATTTTTCAAACAACAACAACAAAATTACCACAGTGTGCTTCATTTTCTCTTCTGATTTTAATCCAAGGTTAATGCTCCTCTCTGGGGCTTAACACAGACATTTCATTAGGAAAGCATTATGCTGCTATCAGAATCAAGACCAGATTGTTTTGGAAATTATATCGAAAGTACTGTTCAGCACTCCAATTTGATAATAATTAACATGCTAAAGAGGTCTGTCTCATTACAAGGAAATCAGAAACAAACAAAATCCAATGCTCAATAAATTTCATATGAATATACACCTTTTAAGTCAAAGACAATTATGCTAATGGCTGGCTGTCAACTTCAGCTGGTTTAGCAAGCCGGGAAAGACAAAGCTCAGAAACAATTCTGAAAGCTTTAAACATGTGAATACAGACTTAGTGATAACTTTTAATTTTTTTAAAAGTTTGCAAGGCTGAATTCCAGTGAAGTACTCCCAGGAGCACAGGTTCTGGCCACTGCCAGCAGCATCTGTGGTACCACACAAGTGGGTTTCCTGAGTGTCACCTGTGTTCTGCTGCAATGGCAAAATAATCTCAAATCCACTTGCCTTTTAATCCACTTATTCAACAGCAGAGACCAAAGCATCTGCTTGGAAACTCTTAAGAGAGGATTCTCAAACAAATCACTCATTATGGCTAAAGAGAACTAATTAGCGGCCTCTCTGGCTTTGCGTGACTTGGTCAGCACTTGACTCCTGTGTCTCAGTACAATTCCTCAAGCAACCTAACGTGAGTTCCTGCAGCTGAAACACTGCTTGGGGAGAGAAAAATCAACGGAAATGATAAGGTTTAAAAAATGTTTTTCAAACCATGGCTTTGAAATCTCCCCATTAGTACAAGCTGCCGCAATCCAAGCATTGTGTAACCTTTTCTTTACTCCTATTTTTATACCTTGCTGTGAGAATTGGCTCAATGGGCAATTTCTCATGCTTTCAGGGGACTGGGAACTGAAGGAAACCCTTCTGAACCCACACCCTTCACAAACTGGGATTGAAAAATAGAAAGCTAAGAATGACAGGAAGAAAAAGAAAGTAATAAAGAAAACAGAGTGGAAACCAGCCATGAGAACTGAGGCAAGTGTAGTGAAGATTAAAATTCTCATAACAGTTTGCTGCTCTGAAGGAAAGCAGGAAAATGTAGATGCTCAGACTCAGAATATGCCCCTCCTCCCCCTCTTTTATGCACTTTAAAATATTAGGGGAGTTACACTGAAACCTTCCTCTCCAGTTGATTTAAACAGAAACTACGTGAGTAATTATGGAAACCAGGATGCAGTCCAGCTGGGAAAAGCCCATTTATTCTGTCAGGCTGCATATAAAAGCATATTGGTTCCCACCTCCTAAACCTGACACATTTAAAAGACATTTTCCATGTATTTTCATGATCTTCCAGGGAGCATCCTGGGATCTGCAAACCATGTCATGCAGTTACAGCCTTGATCAACATATTCAGACTGAGACTGTGTTACTTCAGAAGCTTTTTCTGTAGCTTAAGGCATAATTAAAGATATGGAAGAGCTGGAGTTCCCTCTTCCTGGGGCTGATCTACTTGCAGTTTTCAGCAGCTCAGGTTTATTCCTTCTAATCCCCTACATAAACCCAAGAGGATGAAGAAGCAGCAGCAGCAAAGAATTGCTAAAGGACAAGATTTGTGATGAAAAAAAAAGGAATAAGAAGCCTCCAGAGAACAGAGGAAGGAAGAACATTGCCTGCTGGAAATGGCTCATCACCCAAAGATCAGCTCCTGTCACACCAGGCTCCTGCAGAAAGTCCCCTGGGGGTATAAAACAAACCCTGACCTGGACACAGGCTGGCTTCAGAACCATCACAAAAATGGAGAAATGCTGAGGGGACCAAACTTTAGGTTCCTCCTGCCCCAGCCCTGAGAATGATTCCAAATTGGAGTTCTGCTCACTGGGTGAGTTATCTGACACACCCACCACCAACCCGAACTGTGCCTGACTCTCACTCCTGCCACGATGGATCCATTTCCACATTCCAGTTATTCCTTAGGAAGGTCCCACTGACTGCAAGAATCCTGCCACACGGTCAGAGATTACTGTGGGAAGGGTCTGGAGTCTCAGTCCATCAGTGGAATTTTCCTGCCTTGCCAGGGTGGGATCAGCACGTGGTGTGTTGCTGCAAGGCATGGACAAGCCACCCTGGAGTGCACCAGGGACAGATTCCAGCAGATCCAACAAGCAGAGAGAGCCAAAATTCTCTGCAGCTTTCATGGGCAGCAGCAAGGGTAATATTACATGATGGGGATAAGTTATTTCGAGCAGATCTGTACGTTACAAGTACATTCAAAAACATTAAATGGTCTTTTGACAGCTATTTTCAGTGTTAGCAGGATCCTGTGCCACCAGGTCTATTTTGCAGGCTGATGGCATTCCCATAATTACTTTTATTAAGCAATATTTACATTCGTTTTTACACAGAGTACACTTCCTGCATTTGTCTTTGCCCAAACCACCAGAGAAGGTTTTGGTAAGAGGAATTACACCTGTTACGGAGACCTTAAGGAAGTGACACAAACCACACTTTCAGAGTAATGTACTTGTTAACTTCCCACAAGGAATGCTGCCTGCAGAATGTGGTACCTGGAGTCAGCACGTACCAAGAACACTCACAGATAAAGAGTATTTGTGAAAAAAACCTGAATAATTTAGACAAATTTGGACTGGTTAAGACACTGCAATTGGATACAATAGTGCATTGATACAGCATAGTTTCAGGCCAAATATGGCAATATAGTGCAATTCTAAAAATAAAAGTGAATCCCTTGTGATATCCAGCCCTTTCGCCCTGTTCGTTTCCTTTTAGGGCTCAAGTTTCCCACAGGAAAATTAAAGCGAGGAGTTTGCCTACAGTGCCCTGCAGCATGTATGGATAAAGCATAAACACAAACCACGCTGGAAGCTTCTCCTGCTCCTGCACTTACTACAAGACTATTTAGAGCAATCAAGGCAAAGGAAGAAGCCCCACCCAGTGCCAGGGAACACACCTTTAGCAGCACAGTTACATAAAAGTCATCCGAGACAAGCCGTGAAAACGTGTGACGTATCATTTATTTCTTAAATGTATTTATGATCCATTCAGACCTTTCAAATAAAGTGTACAAGTGCATTTCAGAATAAAAAACTACACTCTTCACACAGCTCTGTAGAACACTACATTTCATCAAGAAACTTGAAGCAAAAACTTCCTATTAAACCATCCATGCATCCTTTGGCTACAATAATATCACTGATCAACAAGTACTGCTAGTCAATTCCGAGTTTCCCTTTAAAGAGAAGGAGCATCCTAAAATATGCCACCCCTTCCAGAGACCTCTCTTTAAAGAGAGAATATTAAATAAATTAGCTAGGCTTTTAGGCAAAACAGTAAGGCTACTTAGTACTGTTGATGCATGATCCATATATTTGGAGAACAGGCAATCCCAGGCTATGTGAAATGCGTCAACAGCCCTTGAAATTTTAGTAGTATCAAGATTACATCAATCCAGAACAAATGGCAGACAAAAATGTAACCAGTGGAACAATCACTGAAAAATGTGCAGTTTCTCGTAGGATGGGAAGTGCTGATAACAGATTCAGAAAAGTGTTTATAAAATCTGCTAAGACCCACATTGACATTCTTAAAATTACATATTGTACAAAGCCCTAAGCTCTGTGACTGTACAACCACTGCGGTGTTAAACTGCTTGTCTGGGGATACATATACACACATATGTAAAATGCACAGATATACTTATTTGAAAGCAATCAATTTAACATGGCAGTGACTGTACAACTGCACAGCACACAAATATATATATGTATGTACATCTACAGCAAAAAGGAAACAAGCCAAGAGATGTATGACACAGCTGGGGTACACACCATCTCAAAAGGGAATAATACATTTCTTGGAGTTTTAATAGCTCATAGCAAAATTACCTCTTGGAAATAATTATGCAAAGATTTAGAATCAGATATTTACATGCTTCCGATTTATCTAGTTCCATTTAATAATTAAAAATATGCAAGTATTATTTTAAATCAGTAACATTTGTCATTTTTGGCTCAACTGTAGTTTTTATTATTATTAGTTGTAGTTGAAAAATCAGCTACAGAAATGTCTATTAAAACGATGGGGTGGAAGAACCCCTCTCCCCTGTATTTTCACAACAGTTCTGAGTTGACACAACACAGGTAATTCTGGAGCCCCAACATCAACTCTTCCTCAGCTGCCTTGTGCATGAGAACACCCTGCCCTTGTCTGAGCCAGAGCAGACCCAGCAGAGCCGAGGACCACCAAGGAGCCCACCCCGACAGTCCCCGCTGTGTCAGAACTAAACCAGCATCAGAGTCTCGAGGGTCCGACTGCCTCTAATTCACCTGTTCGCTTTTCTAATCTGCTTTGGTGGAGGTTTCTCTGTAGTTCTTCCTAGCAGGGGTTCCACACTCACAGCTCTTTCTCATCTTTTAATACAAAACAATTTCCAGCATTAAAAGGTGCACGAAGTTCTTACAAACACACACATACACATTCTCACCTGTGATTTTATCTACTCTTGGCCTTTTCACTGACATCCAGGAAAAAAACTACCAGCTGGAACACTACTTGTGTAAGGAGCTGGATTGTCTCCCAAACAGAACTCCCTATAACGACCTCTGACAATGTCAGATCTCCACAGAACACACCAGGATAACCCCACTGGTGGCTTCTGCTGTACCAGGTCCTGTGAAAGGTGCAAGGAGACAGGCGGACACTAGGAAAAACGAGCATCACAGAGTCATGGAGTGGTTTGGGTTGGAATGGACCTTAAAGATCATCCAGTTCCACCCCCTGCCATGGGCAGGGACACCTTCCACTATCCCAAGTTGCTCCAAGCCCAGCCCAACCTGGCCTTGGACACTTCCAGGGATGGGGCAGCCACAACCTCTCTGGGCAACAGAGAGGTTTTAAAGTAAGATCACTCCACTGTATTTCGTTCAGCAAAGCAACCTAAAAGCACATGCACGCACAGCCTCCCATGCTCGTGGTTTAATTGTAAACAGCATGTGAAAAAAACAATTTAAAAAGGTACGAATACAATTTTGAAATCCCTGAAGAAAAGACATACCCACGAGTATTAACAACAGTAAAAAAGCTCATCATTAGCAATTGCAAACGTGTTTCCATCCTGTTGCATTCATTAGAGGAATACAAAATTGAATCTAGTGTTTACATGCTAGAATTACAATAGAAACTAGATTTCAAAGGTTACATATGGAGAGAAATGTATCAGCATAGGAACTTGCAAAAGACTGTGCTGTACAGCGTTTCTAAAGACATGAGTCTGTCAAGACAATACAATGATTGCAAATCCTTTCAGACAGTTCAAAAGCGTGGCTGGAGGTAATGCTGCTTTCTGTTCTCTGAAAGGATTAACTGCACCAGTATTTTTAGTAGATTTTAATGACAATTTAACCTCAAGAAATACCTAACCCCTCAAAAACCGAGGTGATCAGAAACATACAGGTACCTTACAGCCCTCAGGTTTTATTTCTTTGTACACTAAACATCAATTCATTCGACAGCATCTACAGAAAACGTTTTAAAAAATGTTTTTATGAAATACTTTTAATACTCAGTAATGCTAATATTTAAAAATACTTCACAGTGTGGTACTAATGTAACTTCATAAAACGAGCAACTTGAGTTCGCTAAAGCTCAAAGCCTTACGTTATATTAAAATAGTCCAAAGATTCCACACACACACACACAGAATCACTAGCACTATAAATATACCTAAGCCACTTTAGTGCAAAGTCTGGTTTTGCTTCCCCTGACAAATCCCTCTATATTCCTGCCAGCATATTAAAATGTCATCCTTTACTAATCTAATTATTGATTTTCAAGGATTCATTTACAGTTGAAATCCCAGAAGAACTTTTTTTAATTTACCATAAAAGTAATGACTCGGTTTATTAAGCATTTGATTGCTTGATTCACGTGGTCTCTGTAACACTGAGAACGACTTGCATATGCACAGCAAGACTTGAGTTCATCTTCATGAGGAGCCACTTGAATTTATTTCACCTTTTTAACGAAAGGATCTCCAGTAATGACCATCAGAAAGAAGCCAAAGCTTTGAATTACAAAATTGCTATCCTCATCTTACAAACTCATAAACAGAAGTCAGACCAGAAAGCTTGGACTCCCTGCTCTGTTCCAATCCCCCCGCGCTGCACCTCAGGCCTCACGCACGCGCAGGTGGAGCATTCCCCGAGCGCTTCCTCCCGAACACGGGTGTCTCTCCAAACCCCTGCTCTAAACATTATCTAATGCAATGTGCATCCACTCAGCATTTCTAAAAACTTCTCAGCAAATAAAGCTACTGGTTACCAACCAACGAACAGCTCTGTCCCATAGGGACCTGGTGCCTCCTGGGCTCTCCTGGAGCAGAGCCTGCACATCCTGTGATCAGCTCAGGGATTGCAACACTCCCCCAAAACAGCTTCAGGACAAAACAAAGACGACTTTAGCAAGTTCTGTTTCTCAGCTGAAACAACCACGAAATCACCAGCCTGAGGATCAGTTCTGACTGCACAGATTGCTGAAGGACATCTGAGGCTGTAAAGAAACAACCTGGACCAGGACACAGGAACATCACTTCTGTTTACGTTTTCATTAACTGCTAAAGCTCAAGAGATGCAAATGGGATATGGGTGCGAGCCACAAACACCTCCATTTGCAGCCACACTGAATGCCCGCAGAGCAGACAAGGACTGTGGCTTGTTTCCCACTCTGCAACAGGAACAAGAACTGACAGATGACAGAACTCAATATTGCGTGAAGAACCACCAGCAAAGCTGTCTGTATAAACAAACATTTCACCTTTCTAGAAAACAATGTCACAGGAAAAAAAACCTGAAAAGCTGACCAAACAAAGTATATCCCATCAGATTAATTCCCTGTAGCTGGAACACCTCAGACAGACAACCATGACACGGACTGCCGCTGCCTGAACTCAAATGAGGGGCTGATCGTCACCCCAGGTCTGCAGGGAATCCCTTTTGGGGTGGGTGTGGGAGACCCCAGGCTCTGAGGTGCTGCCTCCAGGGAGCAGCAAAGCAAAAGCAAGAAAGCTAAACTCCATATTTTAAAGAAGTGTGTATTGTAAAGAAAATGACCCACATTAAATACTCCATTGTTTTGACAGACCTCCAGCGGGTTTCCTCTCTTTGTTTCCATCAGCCACAACTTTCAGTTTCTTTCTCTAAATACAACTGCACCTGGTCCTACACTTACTAAACTTTAATCATGGAGACCTACCCCCTTCCAAAAATGTAACTTTAGTATTAAATGCCTTTGCTTATGTGCAGAAACATCTTTCAAAGCAGTACCTGTGCAATGCACACGCAGTAATGGAAATAACAACTGGAAATAAGACATCGCCCTAGAAGCCAGGAGAACACACTTCTCTGTAGTGAAAATGGGACATGCTCCCATCATCCTAGAAGAGGGGTTGTCTGCCTTGATGGAGACAGTCTGTAAAACCTGACCAGCTGCAGCCTCCCGAGCTCCGGCCTGACCACAGCCCCATACACACAACAGCATTCTCTGTATAAGGAGTATTAAAGACAGCATTTGGATAAACTTGGATTAAAATCCGAGTTTATCTTGAAAGACACCACAGGAAGGATGTGCCGTATTCTGCAAAGTCATGGAAGAGAAGAAGAAACATTTCTAAACCAAACAATAAAATAAGGCAAATGCTTCAGCAGGTGCTTCAAGAACTCAGAACCAAACATGTGCTAAAACAACCAAAAAAAGCCCTCCAAAAACCTCTACCTCCTCTTACTAAATTAAAATTATTTAAAACAGATGAATCAGAAAAAATTCAGAAGGGTCTTTTGTTTGTAAAGTCTGAAGGCAGATTCCTATGCTCATGTACTGGTTCCTAAGAAGTGCTTTTTAAAGCACCAACCTGAATTAGAAGTTCTGTCAGCTTCAAACCCTGATGTGAAGTAGGATCAGACTGAAATATTTCAGACTTCCTGACTCATGGAGTTACTGCCTTGACCATCACAGCACTTGGGAACACCACGATAAATAGCAAAAAATCTGCATATTGAATTTGCACACTGAATGTTTCCATCTTGTATCACATCCAGGCCTTGGAAGTGTCTTTTTTCAGAACAGACAAACTGAAATTTAGGATTCTCACACATAAAGCCTCTATATGAGCGGGAGGGAAAAAGGCCATTAAGAGTTCTCTGTCTCTTGCAATTCTCTGTGCCGCAGTACTTCGTACCCCTTTCTTCCTGTCAAAGACTTGTGACAAATATCCAAAACTGCCCCTTGGCACTCTGACACTGAGCCATGTCAGAATTCCAAGTAGTAGAAACATTTCTGAGCGATAAGAAGCTTAAAAACAAGTACAAACTCCCCAACAACAAATAAAGACTGTAGAAACTGGTAACGTTTAATTTCAAAAAATTGACAGTAGATAATAGCAAAACTTTTGTTTCACATAAAAGATTTCTGTTGAGTTTAAAAATACTGTCCCTCGATTGAGATCATAAAAAAATAATATTTCACAGATATTTTCCCATTCCATTTGGAAAATGACAACATAATCACAACCTAAACTTCCAGTAATCTTAAAAAAAAAAAAAGAAAAAAAAAAAAAGACTTCTACATGAAGCAAATTACCACCGTCTGAGAGGCTGTGAGTATAGAAATCCTTCCCATGGCACTAAAAAAAGCCACTGAATTGCATCCTGCAAATTGAACCTTCCAGCAGCTTAATTTGAAAGTGAGGCAGATAACTCTCATAAAAAATAAATTTATAGTCTGAGATGGAACTTCAAAATTAGTTCATTTAATCAAATCACAACCCCATTTTTATGAAGATGCAATTTGATTTCTGTCCTCTCCTCGGCGTGGCATTTATCTGTGCAACGCTCTCACCACTGATTCCCAAAGCACCCGGACACAAACAGAGCCAGGAGAGGATTCGTTTTCTATGTGCAAGGATGAAAATGATCCAACTGGAAAGTTTGCTGCCTGACCATTCCTAGCACGGACTGTGATGGGAAGGACCCCGTGCCTGTGTTGGCTGCATGACAAAAGATGTTCAATGCACTGCTGAGAAACAAAGTTATGTTCGTCAAAATTATTTCTCACTGTTGGCACAGTGAGCAGAATTCACCCCCTGCAATTTCACTGAAGACAACAGACTCCAATGTTATAAATATTTAAAACATCTGAACACATACTACACATACTACGTCAACATTAAATTAACTTAGAGGGAAAAAAACGTAATTTAAATTTTTAAAACATCAATAAATTAACACAGACAAAAAGAGAAATATTTGACACTAAAACTAAGCTACTGAGGCAACACTAAAGTGTCTGTACAGCGGATGAAACTTGAATGCACCAATTGGCTGCAACTCCTCTCCATCCTCATCTCTTGGAGACTTCCAGATTCTGATTTTCACCTCTTACAGAAAATGTCTGAACTGAGGAAGACTTGGAGATGAGTAAGGCAACTGAAAACAGCCTGGCTGTCAGGAATGTTAGAACTGAACCTTCGCTGCAAAGCAGCAACAGCTGCAAGAATGCATCTGCATCTGGATCAGCCACCACGCTCCAAGTGCAATTCCAGGCTCAGGGCTGAAGTAGCAACTGCTTCAGCTCCAGTCAAATCTCTATGCCATGATTTAGACCCCTTACCAGTTTCAAAAACTTTCCAAATTCTCAAAAACTAGCACACAATGCTCCTATTTAAACTGTCTATTTAGCCATAAAAAATGCCAAAAGCAACCATCTTTGCTTTCCAGCTTCCACTTAAACCTGAAACTGCCATTTCTAAGGTTTTAGGCCCCAGCAGATTCTTCGCTTCTGTTAAGTTTAATCAAATGCTATTTCAATGATAACGCTGCATCATTTCAAAGACTTGGAAATTTTAGATAAGGTGAAGAGCCAGAGAAAAGCTACTGGGAGTTTACCTGAGAGGCTGTTCCAAAAATACCACGCACACACACACTTTGATATTAGTGACTAAAGCCCTTGAATTGTTCCCCAAAGCCCACCTTTGCCATAATACCCACAGACCGCCTGAGAACAATCAGCCATGATGTGCCGTGAGCTTATTATCCCACTTCTTTTACAAATGAGTCACTCCACCCCTGTGCTCCCGCCACGGCTGTCTGCGTCTAACCAAAATTCCGACTGACTGTGAGGGCTCTGCCGAGCAAACCACCCCGGGCGTGTCTGCGAGGAGCCAGCGCGAGCCCCGGCTCTACACTCTGCTCTTTGCTGCAAGGAGAGCAAGAAATGGCGGTGTGAAGGCAGCAGGGTTTAGACAACCTGTGTTCTTAAAATTTCAGATGAACTGGGGAGGATGTTTATCTCGAGAGGTTTGGACTACGGATGAAATAGCTGGAAGCAGATCAAGATGCCACTTACATGCTTTGCCCCAGGGCCCTCCAACAGAAGGAGGCAGCAGCAGCAGGGGATTCTGCCCCATCCTCCCCAGAACAGGTACACACACATCCAGGAGAGGAACTCAAGTGTACCAGCACTGAGTGCTGACAAACACATGCCATGCCAGGAATGCTTCATCATGCTGCTCTCTCTCTCTCTCCCCTTCCCTGTTTCCTCACTGGCAGCCCCACGAGACTGTACTGGAGCAAATGTGGATGGGCAGCAGGGCTGGGCTGTAGCAATCGTGGCATGTGATGGGGCAGAGACAAGCTGGTATCCTCCAGGGCAAGGCACAGAGAGGAGAGGCCAGGCCTCACAGCACAGCAGAGAGGAGGGGGGAGTTCGCAGGAGGGACAGGGCAGAGTATTAAAAATATGACCTTGATCCAGAACAACATAGACTTGAAACCAATTAACAAAAACAGAGCCTTCCCTTTGGCCAAGAGAATTACCCCAATTCTAAAAATACCACATTATTTTTCCCTATCCTTTTTTCATTCCCACTGTGACTAAGAGCACACCAGCTGTACCAGAGGAGCTCAGGGAATTCCCCGCTCAGCAGCCCAAGGCAGTGACGGGAAGCACAAGGAGGGACACGGAGGGTGGATGGTTGGGGGCACAACCTGCTCTCAGAGCAAGAGAGAGAGGGACAGCCCCGCACCAGGGACAGGGTGACACTGCAATCCACCACTACAGGAATACTTGGTTCACTTTCATTTCCAAAATGGCATCACTAGAAAGACAAGGATATTCTTTAGGAAAAACTCAACAACTTGAGGTC
This sequence comes from Gymnorhina tibicen, assembly GCA_013399875.1. Taxonomy (NCBI): domain Eukaryota; kingdom Metazoa; phylum Chordata; class Aves; order Passeriformes; family Artamidae; genus Gymnorhina; species Gymnorhina tibicen. The sequence goes on from VXAZ01009309.1 coordinate 1,589,079, forward strand.
CATTATGCCTTCTTAACGGCATGACAGCACTTGAAACATTTAATCTAGGCTAGCTTGAACAAGCTGTGGTCAATGAGATTTGGTTTCTCAGATATTGCCTTTGTCTGACCAGTTAGATACGCTTTTGCCAACAGGATTTAGCTCCTGCTATATTTGAACCATCTTTAATCCCATGAAGGCTAAAGAAAAATGTCTCTGATTTAGCTCTGTGCACTTATGAATAACTCAAATACTACAGTTAAATTTACAACATAGTTCCCTTAGCTGTTTAGAAGACAATTGTTTTCTTTCCTTTCCCCTTAAGTTCCAGTATGTAAAATATCAGAAGAATTTAGATTAAAAAAAAAAAAGGGGACATGTTATTTTTAAAGTTGTTCTTGAGAAAATTTCCACATAAAAAACCTGTGGCATTTCTCCACTGGTTTGAGAACAATTTTCACATGTTGGCATCATCTTTGAGTGGCTGCCACAACTCTGGTATCATAAAGCAACACGTATTTTCTCTTAGCTTATCAAAACACATTTTATTTAACCGCTAAATTTGGTCTGATCCAGGTTTTTCTTCTTACTTCACAGCAAACAGGAAAACGCAGATGCCGCACTCTGATCCAAACACGCATCCTACCAGGGGAACGGGGCACGGAAGCCAGATCAGCCCTAAGAGTATGACTGCCCAGATCACATCGCTGCACTCACGGCTCATTAACAGAGTTCACACTGAAATGTTCACATTGTTCACTCCTGTTCTACAAGTCCTGTCTAGGTGGCACTGAAAAACAAATTGTTTGGCCCCTTCTGTTCTGACGCTGGAACGTTGTGTCAATATACTTTGGCATATATTTAAAAAATCCCTGTAATATACCATAGACTGTGACATTTCCACTTCAGATCTATCATTTACATGTGAAGCACGAATTTCCAAAGAACCCAGTAAAGCTGCAAGAAAGACTACATTTTGCCAAAGCTCTCAGACACCCACTCCATTCAGTCACACCAGCTGGAGAGGTAAGTGTCAAGATACAGCTTTATTCTTTAAAATGAATGTGGAGGTGAAACTCCACAGCCTCCTCCACAGCAATCATTTTTTAAAGTGAAACCACAACGATATGTGCTCCTGATTCTTCTATGTCAGCAGCATTTCTCAGAAACCTTTTTGCAAATCTGGATATCTTAAAATCATATCTAAGTTATTTTGCAATCTACACAATTGTCCCTGCACTTCCCAGTCCAGCTGACAGGCGTCCTAGACATGACATCCATTGGAAGATCTTTTGCTCCTAGAGGTAGAGGAGTCCTTAGCTACCCTCTGTCTAGCACATGAGGCACAGATGGCCCCCGAGAGACGCTTCAGCCCCTTCTGAAAGACACTGTTGGAGAGACTGTAAATGACACAGTTGCAGAAACTGTTGCTAATGGCAAGCCAAGTGGTCAAGAAGGACGCGACGCGGTTACTATAGACATTGGAGCTCTCCAGCAGGAAATAGATGATGTAGGGCAACCACAGGATGTAGAAGACACTGGTGATGCGGAAGAGGACCATGGCATAGCGCTTGTCCGGGCAGGGCTGGGCCTCCCCAGCCTCCCCGTCCTGGGAGCTGAAGCGCACCCGCCGCTCGTTGATCTCCTTGGTGTGCTGCTGGCAGATGCGGAAGATGTTGAAGTAGGTGAAGCAGACGATGAAAGCGGCCGGGGCGTAGAGCATCACCACAATGAAGAGGGTGAAATAGGGATCGGTGTTCCAGGAATTGGCGCACCACTGGAACACATCCCCGTGATATCCAGGCTTTCCCCAGTGAAAGGAGGGTAGGAAGACCAGGCAGGAGTAGAGCCAAATGGTCAATATGCAGATTCGCAGCCTCCACGGGGTAACCAGCGTGTTGTAGGTCAGTGGCTTCGTGATGGCAATGTATCTGTCAATGCTGATGCAGGCCAGGGAGGCCATGGAGACGCTCTTCAGCACTGATACCACATAACCAAAGATTTGGCAAACCAAGGACTCACTTAAAACAATAGGATAGTGCAGCAGAGACAAAGAAGGCACCAGACAGCTCACGCCCACCAGGAGGTCAGCATACGCCATAGTCTGGATGAAGTAGCTGGTGGTGTGGTGGTTCAGCAGAGGTGCACAGTGAAAGACAAATATCACAATAATGTTGCCCGAAATAATCAGCACCATGAGGAACACAATAATAACCACTTCCAGGAGGCAAAAATTGATGGTCTCCAAATAGCTAATCGCCAGGAGACAGAAGGGCCGGCCACTCTGGTTGCCAACCAAAGAGGAGTTCATCTTGAGCACTGCAGTGATCTCTCTACTTCATGCTCCTGCCTGCTGCCTGCAGCCACTCCAGGCAGCTGCTGTCATTGCGGCTGGTGCTGTGTGTGCAGCAATGTCAAAACCGGAGCTCCGGTCCCCAGGGCTGCTCCAGATGCTGCTGCTGTGCATTGTCTGCAGCACAATTCCCCTTTAAATCCGGCTCCCCGCCGCTGCCGGTGCATCGGGACCCAGCGGCAGGCATGTCAGCAACTTCCCCGGCACGCGGGAGAGGGCTGATACTGATGCCCTCCTGGGTGGGCTGAAGAGCCGAGGAGGGATGAGGGGCTGGGGGAAGAGGGAGAGGAACCTCCACCGAGTCAGGACGAGAGTCCTCCCAAAGGCTGACAGAGAGAAGGGGAAAGTGTTTTACAGAACCGCCTCTCCCCCGCGCTGCCACCTCCGCCGCTCCCCTCCTT
>VXAZ01009309.1:1592170-1622822 GCA_013399875.1 Gymnorhina tibicen
GCAGCCTCGGGAAGGCGGGTTCGCGCTCCGGGGGCGCTCGGCGAGGCGGTTCCACGGGCGGCCGGTGGCGGTGGGAGCCTCACCCGGCGCGACCCCGCCGCCCCCGGCAGCACACGCGGGTCCCAGCCCTGCCCGTCCCCGCGCCGCCGGTGCCGCAGGGACACACACCCAGCGCGCAGCCCGCTCCTCCTCCTGCACCCCTGCACGGCGAGCGCCAACCGTCCATCACCGCCCTGAATTCACGCGGTTCGTCGTCACTTAAAGGCTTTTCCATCCCAGCCCTTTTGGGGAAATACCTATTTGGAATAAACGTGTCTTTCCTAGGTATTGTGCGTGTTGCTTAGGAGACACCTGAAACCAAGGGCAAAGCTGAGAACGATGTCCCACCGTTAATCCAGCTGCTGCTCCAGGTAGGCAGGCACCTCCCTCCAGACATACACATATACACAGAACGCAAAAGCATAGCTGTCCCTGACAGTCCCTGGGACATCCGACACCAAAACAGAAAACCCAGCGACATTCCAGCCAGCAAACACGCGAGAGATTCACAGCAAAACACTCAAACTTGTATTCACACCCTAAGTCAATACCATCTCGCTATTTAACCAGAAAAACCTCTTCGAAGGCAGAGAGGCGTAAAAAGGTACAGCTCTTGTTTATTGTTTGTCAAGAGCTTCACCTGACAGGCTGGAAAACACGTCCCATGGTATGCGGGAGCTCATTCTCCGACCCTGACACCAGACCGCTCCACTGCCACTGCTTAGGACAGGCCCTTTCTACAGGAATTTGTATTTGAATGGATCCAACCAGTAAAAAACTGGAGTGAAGCTCTTCGGCAATCAAAATCATTTAGTCAGACATGAAAGTGTGCAACTGGCATCCTTACAAGCCTAAGTCCACACACTGAATTCAACCAATAGCAACAAACCCAAGGTTTAGGTTAACCTGAGCTAAACATCGGTCATTCTGCGGAATACCTAATGGGAAATTAATTGAGGCCAAAGGGATAGATGTCAAAGCAATCAAGCTGCAACTCTCAGGTTTTTAGCTAACCAGTAAGTAGAAAAAACATTTCATGATACACTTGTGTTGGCCAAAATTCTGTGTTGGACAACAGCATGACTTGGCAGATTTTTACTTAGTCTCGTACAAATGTCTGAAAACAAAAATTTGGGGGTTCTGCCCTATGTTTAACTCAGAAAATATCCTTTTACTATTATCCATAATTTTTTTTTTTACAATTTATGATGTTTCTACTCATGGCAACTGAAGTACTAGAATTGTAGCTAGGAGACATAAACTTTGAATTAAATTTAGGCCAGGGTATTGTGGATTTACAAAAAACAAGCTATGATTGAATTACTGCTGGAGAAATGATCTCCTGTCTTTCCAAAGCAGAGAATGATTTACATACCGATTGATTCAAATAGTATTTCTGGATCCTTGGGCACAAATAGACACATTATAAACATCCCCAAGGAAACAACATACATTAAACTTTCTATCTCAGATAGATAAAAACAAGGTAGCAATGGAAATACCGAACCCGACCAAAACAACATCTGGTTGCTGAAATTTTTAAACAGAAGATGCACCACGAAATCAAAAAGTCCCCAGTGTTCAGGGTTCTATGAAAAGTTGAATGCCCATAGAGCCGAGGTATTTCTGTAGAAGAGCCACGTCTGTTTTTTCCTTTAACTGACATGCTATTGTTTCTCCAAAGCTGAGAGCAATGACTCCACTCAGTGCTCTGGCCAACTTACTCCTGCTTGCTTAAAACACCAAAACCAGCAATAGCTCCACCTCCTCCTCCTGCCCCTGCACCAGAAGCCAGCCTGAAGTGGCCCAAGGGTGCAAATTGCACCCGGAAGGTAACTGGGGTACAGTGCCTGCTCCCCCAGCTCTGTGGTCAGGTGCACCACCAGCCCACCATGAGAACCACTCCTAAAGACACCGAAACGCATGGCTGAGGTGGCTGAGGTCCGGGAGACTGAAAATACTGCTGTGGTGTAGAGACTTCTCCCTCTCTACACCATGGTACAGCACCACTTCATCTAAGGCAATGAAAAGTACTCAAGAAATTATTCAAAGTTACAATGACAACTCTTGGGAAAACTACTGCTTGTAAAAGATAATTAAACTTTTATCACCATGTGATCAAAACTAATCAAACAAGGGATCTTGAAGTTCAGGCACACTGACAAGGCTACATCATCTTACACTGTGATGCACAGATGCATGGTAGGTTCCATTTCAGTTCATTGTACACAGTCAGGGCCCTCTGTACTCCTGAAAATTCAATGTATTCTTTTTCATTTATAGGAACATATGGAAATATGATTGTGATACAAGTGGAAAATAAGTGTTAGCCACCCACAGCTAAGGTTCTGTCACATTTTATGCTACCGATGACAACACACTCAGTCAAATAACGGTAGTGACATTTTAATCTATTTCTTCATTAGAAACTAGCATCATTTGCACCAAGACAGACGAGTATATTTGGTAGAACGTCTGTGTTCTATAATCCTCGTCTCATGGAGACAAAAAGGTGGGAAGATGAGAAAGTGGGTAGCAGGAGTCCTGCTATAAGAAAGACCGGAACAAATTAATCTCTTACCAGGCCTGGGACTTCTCCCAGAAATGGTGACCCCAGGGTAACATTCCAGGATACTCCTCCTGACATCAGACTATTATTTTTTATTTTATTTGTGCCACAAGATGTCCCTCTCACGTTGTAATTTTCTTAATATAGTGTATTTATCTGGTACAGCAGTTCATGGTTTCTTCCTTTCGACATTACTTCCTCCCACACAGACCTATATCCAAAAGCTTTTTATTTTCTCCTCAATATTGTAAATGTCAGGTTTTTAATGTTGCTATTATGAAGAACTTCTCCACTGAGAGATTCAGTAGTTGTGTTAATCCTTTCTAAAATTTGTCTGAGAAGTGGCTGTTGTCTCTTTTGCTTTGTATCATGATTACTTATCTTTTTTAGCCTGTCTGGCTCGCTTTACGTGTTTTCTACTCAACGCCACTTTCCATCCACCTATGCCTGTCAAGAACATGCAGTATTTTTCCTGCAGGTGTCCGTTAATACCCAGAGTGAGTCCCCATGTGTCTTCTGCTACCTTTCAGTGGCTGGAAGCCTGAAGATTAACAGCCATAACTGTGATTGCCAAAGTGCTACCAGGACCAGATGCCTCTCCCAGGGATTGTCTAGATCATTTTACCTAGAGCTTGCTTTCTGTCCCCAGTAGGGACATGACCTTAATTCACTGGGCTGGCTTTCATCCACACTCCCCACCACCAGCATGGCAATCTGGAGTTGCTAAAAGCTTTATTATTGCACACAGATGGCGTGCAAATTCTCAAAAGTAATTTGTGGAAGCACCACGATGGTGAAACTTCAACCTTCCCGCAATAACAAAAGCGCAGAGGACAAAACCCAAGCCAGTGCGTGGCAAAGAAAACCGGAGCAAATAATTAATAAATGCTGTCATGATGACTAGAACACAACAAGCACACCTTGAAGCACAGTTTCAATGCCATTTTTAAGTCATATTCAAGAAGAGAGCTAGACACAGCTCTCCTGCATGGTAGAGCACAACAAGAGACATTTCAATCCTTCAGTAGCCACAACTCAACAGTAAACAAAAAACTGTCCTTGCAGCAGTTAATTTGTAAAGGAAAGCAAAAACCAGAGATGCCCTGAGCATGCCCAGGAAAGCAACCACCAGAAGAGATCCTGGGGTGCTGCATCCAACATCCTGTGCACAAGGGGAAAAAAAAAGCCCTGAAACAGGCCAGAAGGTTTTGAAGCAGCTGTCAACACAGATCCTTATTAATTTGGGACTGTGCTGCTGCACGAGGTCATGAAAAGCCTGGCAGAAATCAAATACAGCTACAGGAATAGAGGTCAACACGAAGAGAGAAAGGGGACTGTATTATGAGCACTCACACAGGTTTCCTGCATCTCCTGCTCACATTCCAGGGTATAGGTTTTACATGGACTCCTTGTGCTCCTGCACTACACCACAGCAGTTATTCTCACATAAATCCCCTTCAAGGCATGGTAATGCAAATAACTGCAGGCTTGCCAGAGAAGAATTGGCATTAGTGACATGCAAAACACGGCAAAGTATTATGAAGATGGTAAAGCAAGGTAATATAATGGACCCTTGTCTTCATATAATTAACAATTTTTTCCCAGGAACATTTACTCCTATGCATTGCTGCATACTGAGTGTAACTGAGCTGCTATTTTAAGAGCAGTAAGAATTAGTCACATTAGAACTCCAAAATTATCAAATTTCATGCCTAAGAAAGGCATGAAAAAAAAATTTAAGGCCAAAGTGCAGCCCAGCATTATTATACTCTTGGCATAGACTATATACAAAGGGTCTGCAAATGATATATTGCTGGGCCTTGAATTCATGTTCTCCTCAGCCTCCCAAACAATCCTTGCATTTTGTGCCTGTTCTCCTCTTGAGTACCTCCACACAGCCACCGAGAGATAGCCCTATTTAAAACCTTACACTTCTTCCACTGCCTGCAGACTGAAGAAATCCCAATTCCCCTGTGAACCAAGCACACCCTTCTGTTCTCAAACACCAACCTCTGTCCCTTCTACAGAAACAGTCCCGGCCTGTTTCCATATTTAAGTCACAACAAAACAAACAGCCGTGGCACTGGGCTAATATGGCACTTCCAGATTAGGGAAATTCATTTTCATTTGCTTGAGCTGGCTATGGCAGCATGCTGCTGATATACTACAGACCTCATGGGACTACAGCAGGGCCTGAAAATGGTCAATGAGGACCCATTCTCTTTAATTTCCTAATTAGTTTCCATGCTGAATGACCACTGCAGGTATAGCCAGTGCTTTTGCTGCAGAACACAGTGCTGGACCAGCCTACTCTCCCTTATACTTGCACTCCAGAGATGCTTGCAACATATGAGATGCAGGTTACTTTCTTTGTCTCAGCCAAATGAAAACGAGTGGAAAGGTTTCACAGGTTTAAAAATGAAATGTTACACTATCCCCTTCCAGCTGACAAAGATAGTAGCAGAACGTGTCACCAACTGTGCCACAAAGACATCATCTTTTGCATTCTGATACCAAAACACTGAAACAGAGAAACAAGTGAGGCTGACAACTACTCACCAGGCAATTAAAATAACACAACAGGATAGCTGTGATCACTCCTTGCCAGAGCACTCAACCTCCACATTACTTATATGATTTATTCACCATAAAATCTGAGTTACAGCTCTACAATGCATAAACCAATATTACAGAATTCAGATCTAGTTTTTTCTATATTCACTAAGTATATGAAAATACTTATGGCGAACATTTTTAGCTGATCTAACATGATTCATTCACGTCACGTAGGATCCTTCCTGCATGATTCCAGCAGAAACTGAGTTTAATTTCAGAAGCCCTCCTGCCCTCAGAATAAGGTCTTTAATTGCTCCTTGTGAATCTGTGCCATCAGAATATAGATATACAAAGGTTGATTTACTTGTTTTGCTTTTTAACTGGTGAATAATTAATTTCTATTACATTTGTACTAAAGCTGCATCATTAATAATTTCTAATAAAGTCCTTCTAGACTTGCATGTTTGATGAAAGCAATAAAATCCAATGTAGCTATACAGATAATGGTCAAATCCAAATTAACACATCAGTTTTCTGGATAAGAAAGTGACGTTTCATTTTGTGACCCATTTGTTACTCGAATTTTGAGAACCACTGAACGATGTCTGTACATACAATTCTTATATCCTTTTCCTACCTTACTGAGGTCAGCATTCAAGATGAGAAGTCACAAAACTGCTGTCTAGTGCAAAAACATCCACATTGTTCTGTTTTCTTGCTATCAAAAAAGGCTGCAATTTCTACTAGTGTTGGATTTTTATCATAAACACTGAGACAATACAACAAAATTCAGCCTCCACTCAGAAAAGCCAAACAAGTGAAGAAAATTAATCTGTCCATTACGAAAGCAATTAATAGGATACTTATTTTTTACAAACTGACTCAGAACTCGTCCGAGTGAAACGGGACTATAAAAGGAAAGCAGTGTAATGCCACCAGCAGCTCTCTGTTTGGGTTTTTGTTGGAGGACTGAATCGAAGTCACTCGTTGATACATTCAGGTACACTCACGGCAGGAGGGCACACACTCAAAGCCGCTGTGTTTCCATTCTTTAAGAAATGGGGGCAAAAGAGCTGAAAAAAGCCACGGTACCTTTGTGATGAGGATCCTGTACTTCTCCACGAGGTGGTCGTTGTTGTGACACCCAGCCAGCAGCTGCCACACCTCCCCCCGCAGCGCCTCGGGGACCCCGCTCCGCACCAGCGCCGACAGCGTCTTGGGCCGCACGCTCAGGTTCAGGTGCCTGCAGAGGGGAGGGCTCAGTTACTGCACCCAGCAGCAACAAACAGCCACCAACACCCGTGTGGAACATCACACGTGGCACACGGCAGAGCTGCGAGGCAGCCCAGATGTCCAAGTGAAATTAAAGTTATGAAAAACAAATAAAATTTGGAGAACTACTTCCCAAACTATTTTCTTGATTCCCATTAAATTTTTATATATATATATTTAAAACATTCAATAAACCAGAACACTCCATCAAATACTAGAGGACAGAGGTCACAGTGTGAAAATTCCGAGTTCAAACTACCCCAAAATGAGCGGTTTGCAGAAGCCTACACTGCTCAGCTGCCCACAGCCCAGCAGGCAGGTGACCTTCTCGGGGAGGGAGGGACGGACGAGTCAGACAGAGCTCTGAAAAGCACCTCTCATGGTTATCTAACTACATCCCTGCATTAGAGCAGCCTCCACTGCACCAGCCAGCCCCAACTGAACAGCTCCTTCCAGCGAGACCACTGACAGCTCATAAATTACAGCACTGCAAGTTGTAAAAACTAAACCTACATATAATTTATGCACTTACAGCAAGTTAACCTGAACAGCTCATTTGTGGCTTATATATAAAAATCCCCAAAAGACTCACGCCTTAAATCATAGAAATTACCATTTTTCTGCAGTTACTAAAAAACAAACTTCTGGGTAAAATGATCAAGAGAACTGACAGACAAAGCCGAACAAATTGTGTCACATCAGCCGCATTAAGTTCTTAATAAACTGGCATTTATTAATGTTTGTAACATTCTAACAGATATGTGGATGGTAATTTTACACAGACTGGGACTCCCTATTGCCTTTCTCCAGTCTACACTGTTCTGACACAATAATCTAGAGACTAACAATGCAGACATTTAAATCAGTATTTACTGCACAGAACCCAGAACCATCATGTCCTCCTTCACTGTGCTTTCTCTAAAAGAAACCAACTAAAATAAAATTTATGTAATAGTTACATTTATATCAAGATATAGTCATACCTATAGACATATATTTATAGGGCATTTATTATGCTTTTATAATATGTAAGTATATTTATAGAAAATACTTCCTATATACAAAACACTCAGTGTTTTTGTAAAGGCCTATAAAGCTGCTTTGCCTTGATCTCAGATCAGAGGAAGTACAACAGCAGTTGCAATGAATAGTCATTGGAAGGCTGCAGACTAAAAGCTACACGCTACTGGATTCTTCCAAACTATTTCTGAAATGAGAAAATTGTGTGACTCAGCAGTTATGAAACATCAGCCAAATATTCTTTGGTATCATAAAATACCAAATATTTAATTACTATACAAATCTAATTACACAATTCTAAAAAACTAGCATGAAACTACCTGAAGTCTGATTTTTATGATTTTCAATCCTCTTATGTTAAAAGCTGGAGGATCATTGCTTCCAAATACGCATTTTTAGTTAAGAAGGAAAGCCCTTTAACACATATTAAAGTTGTTGCCAGCATTAGCACAGAAGCATTTCATATCCTCTTAGAGCTGCCAAAACATTTCCAGTGGGAGTCAGGTGGCTTAATTATCTCTGAGCCCTTGGAAGAATTACAAAAAAACTCAAGTTGAAAGAAACTTTCTCACAGCAGCAGATGCACAGAGCTCATCTGGGAAAGATGTTTCTCCAAATGTAGGAGAGGGAAAAGGGATCATGTATCATTTTACCACAGCCTTCCCCTCTTACAAATGTTTCCATTTAGTGCAAAACCAAATTGGAAGGAAAACTACTTATTCAACTAAGCAGTAATTGCAGAAAATACGAAATAATTATGATCTTTATTTAAAGAGATTCCTGGCTAAGTGGTCACATCAATGCTTTTTCTCAACTAAGCTGCATGACTGAGCCCAGTCTCTGCTGTCCTACTCCTTAGACCCAATACCCCATTCAACCTTTGACTTGCTGTAGAGCCCTTGCCCTGCTTTCACTGACTTTAGGAAGCAAAAGGCCACAACTAAAGCCAGAGTCAAAATGAAACCTGTTTGAGCTCAATCTCATGCTGCCCATCATACCACTTTGTGGGGAAAAAATAAAACCTAACAAAACCCCTGAATTTTGCAACGATCAGCATCACTTTAGAACTGCTTGGGCTACTTCAAGAGGAATAAAAGATCCCTCATCAAAGGAGGATGGTGTTGCATTAGAAATTGGACTGCCAAGAAACGCTCTTCTTGTACACTGACATTTTCCAGGGAAAAACCAGCAGAGCTCATGTACTTCCTTCTTGGCAGGCTCTGGAGCCTTCCTTTAGATAAGGGAGGAAAAACATCTCTATCCAAGTCCAAATCTCCCATATTCTTAAGCTACAGTCACTAAGATACGACAGCTGCAGGAAAAATTGGCTGTGAACCCAGTCAGAATTACAAAGAGGAATGGAAGTGATCTGTACAAAACAAATCAAGAGCTGCATTTTCTTTACACTTAGTTTAGGTTTTCCTTTAACAAAATCCCAAGGAACCTGAAGATAGGTAGAATATTCATTTTAAGACAGAACCAACTAAAGACACAGCATAAGCGAATTTTCTATATGTTAAGCATGCACTCAAAAATTAAAATATTTAGAACACCTTCTAAAGAAATCAGAAAATATCAAGCCAGAGAATAAGGGGTGTTTGGGGATGGACAGAGGACTAAATTCATACTAATTTGTCTCCAACGGCCTCTGGAAATAAAAACTCCAAGCAGAAGGAGCAAACAGAATGACAATATTCAGAATTGTCATTTTCAGAATGTGATTTTGCCACTTACCACTTGGACAGCAGCTCTCCCCATGTCTCAAGGATTTTTTCTGCACACTCTTTGGAAACATCTCCAGAACCACTTAAGAGTGGTTCATCATTGTCTGTCAAGAGAACAGAAGGGATGCTTCAGCCAAGGCCACATGGAAGGCCAGCAGGAAAAGTGGAAAAGCAGAAACCCAAGTTATCTCCATTTCAGCTTGGAGCTGTAAGGCCAGATGTTTCTATACTCAGAAGTGGTCACGGTTTGGTTTAAAAGCAGAAAAAAGTTCTTGAAAATGCCTTCAGTTTCAAGCTGGGCAGGTTCTGGTACAATTTCATCTCTCACAGATGCCTGATCTGACTCTCCACTAAAACACTGCCTGCTGACACTTCCAAATACCAGCTTCTCCTTTCTGCTCTCAAATCTGTTCTCAGATGCTCAGGAAGAGGCAGAAGCTACATGATAATCCCCAGTTTTTGGGAGCCCTTTTTCACATTGTCCCAAATAGACCACACAGGAGGCCTGGGCCGAGAAAAGCAGGGACACTGAAGTGCCAGAAGAGGGAGAGGCTGACCAGAAATGCTGGGACACTGGGTATTGAGCCTTGCAGTATTCCAGCAAGAAAGAACCCATCAGTCAGGCAGATTCTGACTGCAAAGGATCCTACATCTTTTATAACCATGTTATTTACCAACTGCCCTTTCTCCAAGTCCACAAAGCACAGGAGCTTCTTACCTTCCTCTTCATCATCCTCTGGAGGAGATGGGATCATGGAGCCCTGCGAGCCCGACTGGGGCAGGCGGAGAGAGGGGCTGGCTGTGGTTTTCCTTCTCTCCCTCTCCGACTCACTTTCCAGGCACACGACCTCATACAACGTGTCCGAGTTGTTCTTCCTGTCCTTTTGCTTTATCTAGGAAATGAGTTTCATTTTACTGAGGAAGCTACACAAATGCCAGATCACTTCCTAAGGCTCTGCCTTCTCTTTCTGGAACAGGAGAGCTGAGGATCAACTTCCATCCCATTCTACAGCGAGGAATGTTCGCACCTGGAGCACACTTCAGGCAAGGTGCAGGCTGTCAGTGCTTCTGACGCCCTGAAACGTGCTGGGAGCACGCTGCACCCAAAGGCACAAAGTGTCTGTCACAGGCAGAACTGTCACTTGGATCTGCCACCCACAGGGAGCTCATCTTCCCAACCATAAACGGACTGGACACAAATGCACTGACTTTTAAAGCTATATGTGCATCTGTGGTCTAAGAGATGAAGGTTCCTCAATATGAAGCAACTTTGCCTTTATTTAAACAGTAGTGGAAAATTAAAAGCAAAACCTTTAAAATTATGTCAAATTACTCTTCAAATAGAATTTTTAAAAAGAGTTTAAAAAAAGTTTTTGGGGATACTGATGGTGGCAAAAGTAGTCTTAAAAAATTTGTTCATATTTATTTGAACAAGATGAGATGGGTCCCTTCCAAAAGGTCCCTTCCAAACCAAACCAGTTGGGGATTCCATGATTTTCCCATAGCAATGGTCTTCAGCAAAGTTTCCAACTCTGTTTATATGTTGCTGCAGGAACACAAGTTGCTGAGCCCCAAAGTCTACTCTGTGGCCCTGTTTCTCCGTAATTTTCAATGCTTTGGTACCTTCTTTCCCTTTAAAGAAGGATTTTTTTGTAAAGCGGTTCTAAAATTTTAATACATAAAAAATAAATAAAATTTTAAGGACTTAGAATATTTTTTCCTAAGTGAATAAAAATAGAGAGCAGAAAAGAGAAGGTGAAGAAAAGAGGGAAATAAGATTTATAATTATAGTCCACACTAAGCTCCCAGTGCTCAATTTTATCCTTTGGAGCATTAAAAATGAAGAGAAATGCATCAAAACTAAAAATGACTAAATCACTAAATGTAATCGGAGCAAGTAAAATCCCTCTGCTTTCACCATTTCCAAATAAAGAAACACTGCCAAAGTAAGATAAGCCAATTCTACACAGCTGTATTTCTAATAGGCTAATCATGACTCCACAGAAACAGGTTTCCCTTCCAGGCTTATCAGGCAGTACATTCTATATTTGTTGCTTCCACTACAAGTTTTGATAATCTTCCATTAAGTAAACACTGGAAGTTGGATAACCCTACAGTGTCTGTGGAAAAAGAACTGGCCAAGATAAGTCACAATGCCTGTGAATTTGGTAAGACAAAAGATACAGAATTAGCTCAGTAAGATAAGCTTCCTTTAAACTGCCAAACAGAAAAGTCACCTTTTGGAGGCTGTAGAATATTTATAGCCCAACAGCCTCTACTGTTCAACATCTCCATGTTCCACCTCAGAAATATTCTAAATAAAAAGGCTGAGCTCATCCACGAAGAATTTCTCCACCTTAAATTCTAAAGCAAAGGGTTTTTTTTTACCTAGAAAAAGAATCCTTGGTGAACTTCATCTTTGTTATTACCTAGATGCCACTCTCTGTTAGCACTTAAAGACAAGTGTAAAAAGAATGAAGAAAGGCCTCTTGCTTAACTCAAAACCTCTTTAAATAAGAACACTTACCAAGAAATCAGGACTCCAGCACTGCTTTCTTTTTGGGCTGCACCCAGAATCACTAAGCCTTGAGAGAGCACCTACATCCACACTGTTATTTGCTTTTATACATTTCCATTTCTTTAAACAGGACTTTCATTTCAGAACAGTAATTTCTAGAGCAGAAGAACAGCGGATACTTCAAGTACATCATCTCTTTGGTGACTTGGACCTTCAACTTACCAGCCTTATTTTGAGACTAAGTTATTGCCTTGTACTGTTATTATGAATATCCTGGACAGAAATAATCCTTCCATTTTTAGTAGATGGGTAAAAAAGTAAGCTGGAAAAAATAGTAAAATTTTTTAACAAGTTCTAGGGATTTTTTGTGGTTGCTTGGATTTTTTTTTCCCCCAGGGCAAATTTGGGGTATGTGTGAAATCTCTGTTTCCAACCATGCAGAAGGGGAAAATAGATTTTGACAAAAAATCATTTCCTTTGGAACTTCATATGGATGTTTGCTCATCTAAAAAAATTGTTAAAGAAATTTGCATGATAAAATAAGTTTAGTGATATATCAGATACCATGTCACCAGGATTACAGTAAGGACTTTTTTTTTTCTCTTAACCCTTAATTTTACACAACTACCCCTCTATCCCCTTATGGCAGCAAGTCTCAGCACAGCCCCAGTTAGCAGACAAATCCTCTGTTCCTTTTGCTGTGGTTTGGCTGGAAAATCCATAAGCCTCTCTGTAGCTTCGCAGACTCATCAAAGCTATCAAAAAAGCTATTTCAGGCTCTTTATGGGAACTGCAGATAGCCAGCAACAATCAGCATAATAAAGGGCAGCTTTTCTAAATGTGAAGTGCATTTATTTTACCTCTTTGATTCAGGAGGAAAATGTTGCATTATGAACATTATATTAGTAAAGGTTTTAGCAATCATAGGGAGAAACAGCCTATTAATTGTCAATCCTATTTCTTTATTTTTTAACACGTTACCTGTTTCAATTTTAAGAAAAAATTTTCAGTTGAGCTCCGTTTGCTGAAGGGCCAGAACAACCTCTCATTAGGTGAGCAAACTCTGACTTTAGTCTCCAGAATGAATCGAACGGGTTCCTGCACCTCAGTTATCACCAAATCCACAGCAGTGGTCATGAACAACACTTTATCTAGAGAGAGAAAATGAAGCCATAGTATGAAACAAAATATTTCAAATAAAATATTCCATAATCCCCTTCCTAGTAACATGGAAGAACAAAGGAAACTTTCCTTTTCAGAATTGATTTTCCCCCTAATTTAACATCTCAAAACCCTAGAAGTCTCAAAATAGGAAAATCAGAGCACTATGCACTATCCACTAGAGAGAAAGGAAACTGCAGCCTTCAAGCCAAGAAAAAGATCTTGTTAAAGAGAATAAAAATTCTGCTTTTTCAAATCCCACTGAAATGTATCCAAACCCTTCATTAAACGTTACAGAGGATCTGTGCACTTAACTGCACACTGCAGATCTCTTGCCATCCAGCCTAATTACACTTCAATTCTTTTTTGGTTTTAGAAGTTACTTAACTGTTTAATACCATGATATTAAAGGCATTTAAGACCATCCCAGCTGTGACATTCTGAAAATTGACTACACACTCTGATGCTCCAAAAGAAGGCAATGGGGCTCAGTGACCTATGAGATCTCCCTGGCAGGGAATGATAAATTGTGTCCTTCAGGCAGGATGGCATTCACTCCAGCACCAGATTGTGCCCAGCAGCTGACTTTTATGACTTTGCCCAGTCAATTCCCATTAACTTCCCAACCTTTGGCACGCAACAGTGACAAGAGATTGAAAAGATGATAATTCAGCTGACATCTTAAAAGAAGTAATGACAGATCTCTTCCAGGACTCGAGAGAGCAATGCAGTATCAGCTATTTTTGGATGACAACTGGGAGTGGTTTACTTTCATTTTCACAGGTATAGGAATCCTTCTGTTTTAATTAAAAACTTGGGTTTGGAAAGATCCGAACTGACCACCAGACACTGAGCAAAGCAAATACCCGCAAAAGTAATTTAGTGCAATTCTCAGTGGGATTCTTAAAAAGCTCCAGTACCTGCATCCTGTCCCACATCTGCAGAGCCTCCTACTAGAACACAGTTCCTACAAGGTACTACTGAACACAGTTTGCTTTTAGTTGGTTTTTGGTTTTTTTTTAATTTTATGTGGCATTTAGCACCCTGCTTTCTGAGAATATATCCCATCCTGTGAAAGTCTTTTTGTGGGATTCATCTGAAGGAAAAAGAGAATTGACCCAATGCCCATTCTGGAAGTAATTTCCCTGCCTAGGGAAAACACCTGGCAACGTTCATACCTTTTGGTGTTTCTTCATTTACAAACTGGAAGTGTGGAGACTTTTGATTCCAGCTCCCAGTGATGACATATGATTTCCCATCAGAACTTTTACCCATGGACTCCTGGAAACAAGGTAAGTTTATGTATTTTTATTTCAGTTAAAGAAACCTCTACATTATGTGGTGCCAGCCTCATAAAAGAGCTACTGCACTGGCAAGGGAAGGGCAAGTCCATGTGACAGAGTCTGTAGCAGAGATCATCTCTGAAGGAAATAACAGAGTTCCCCCGCAATCCTTGGTCTCCATGCTGATAACACAGAAAGGCCAATTAATACTAATTATTCTATTAGTACATGGCATGACCAATAGCTTTGGAGGTGGCCATTTGACAGCAACTTTCGGCTCACAGAGACGCAGGTGAGATCACAGACAGGAACATGTTATTCAGCCGTTAAGAACCAAGTCAGTATTTTATCTAATGTTCAGCTTGTCTGTCTTCCCAACGACCTTATTTTCTGGGCAATCCAAAGTCTGGTAAAAAGCAAAATTATTCATGTAGTATTAAACCTTTTTGAGTACTCACTATGTACTGCATAAATACTAGCAAATTTGTTGTCACTTCACACTTGTGAAGTCAAACGATCTCTATCATTACTTTATAGAGAGAAAAGTGAGTCATGAGAACAAAGCACCCACTAGTTCTCAGTGTTATATTTGAAGCCTCTCAGGTCTCGATTCTCACACTGATAACTATGCTGTAAAACTTTCCATGTTCAAAGCACAGTGTTTTAATATTCAGCACGTCTAAAAATAAGGTTCCATGTTTCTTATTTCAGGCCCCTGGATGAGAACAGTCATGACTGACTGTAAAACTGGGCAAGTCCCTCAACCAAGCACCAGGTCACGTTCTAACTGAGCAGCAGAGGCAGTGATTCAACTCAACTGCCCAGAGCCTCACCCTCAGCAGTGGAACCTACAGCATCAACTCCCATCAACAACTGCGGAAGCGTCTTTTCTGTCTATCCTGAGATCGTGCACAATCATTATCAAAATTCTTACTGAATTTTGGTAAGAAAGATCCTTACCAAATCCAAAAGGTGCATGTCGCCACTCCGAACGTCTTTCCCACGGCTAAGGAGAAGGCCAAAACATCTGCAAAGCCAGGCAAAAAAATTTAACTGCAAAAATTAGACATGCTCATAAACAAACCATTAACATTTCTTATCTAAGTATTTGCTGTCATACATCAAAACCAGCCCATGAATCCTCTGACAAACATCAACAAGCCTTGACATTTGAAAGCAGCATTAAGCGTGTTCAGCAAAACAATGTCAAGCCAACATCAAAAATATCAAGCAAGATCTCAGAAGCATATTTACAATATGCTTTAACCCGGTTTACAGCAGCCTGGAAATTGTTCTATTACCTTTGTTTTAAACAGTGTAATAAAGTCACTGCTAACAAGGGTTCCTTATACCACAGCAACATTTGGCCTGCAGTCTTCTGCCCTTCCCGTGGTGGCTTTTTTTTTGTTTTTAGACATATTTGCATAGAATTTACCCTTCAGTAGAGACAAGGATCAGATGAAGCACAAGGACCTCCTTTATGATTTCATTTTGGCCTTTTCACAAGGACTTTTGGCCCACACAGGTACGTCCCACTTGATCCTCTGGTTTACCACACTCGAGAAGTGTGGCACTAAATCACACAAATGGAGCACCCACAGAACAATTACTAACCTGCTGCCTCAGAGGCAAAATACAAACATTAAACAGATAAAGAATCTTTTAAAAATTGATGAAATTACCTTTCAATAGCAAGTTCTTTATTCGTTGTCTGTTGCACATAAATCACTATCTTCTTATCAATCCCTTGGCGGAGTTTGAAGCATTGCCTATCCTTGTCTTTGGGAACTGCACTGTTATTCATCAGGAAAGGAAAAAAAATCTCAGGGGATCATTTATCTGTATTCCTTGCACATACCAAACCCAGCATCAGACACTGCTGCAGTTCCTTACACCAAAGCACTCAAAACCTTTCTTCCTTGCATGCTGCGATCAGTAACATGAAAGAAACGGCAATAGATTTAGGTGAAAACCAAGGACACAGTTTACAAAACAAAAACTGTGGGCTTATATTGTAGGGGTCAGTATTGTGAGACTTCCAGCAGCATTTCAACAGTTTCTAAAGATTGATTCCCCATGTAACATACAGTATTGCCTATGAGAAACTGCATATAGCTTGCTCTCACAAGGGATGCGGCTGCTGGGGCACACGACACCAGTGAGCCAAGGAGGGCACCAACCCTTAGACTATTTCCCTCCTTTTTTCATAGGAGAGGCCCTTCTAAACGCTGCAAGAAGAGGGGAAAAACCTAAAACTACACTTCAGTGCCAGAACACACACTGAAGTCTCAGCACCAATATTCCCAGCAGCACAGTCACAATGATGCACTTTCAGCTTCAGCAGCAATTTTGCTGAGCACAACTTAAAAGGCATTGAAAAGGACTTAAAGACAATAGAAAAAAACAAAATAGAAAAAGCACATCGCAGTAGCACTATGTTCAGTACAACAACCAAGATTACATAGTCCAGAGGGTTATCACTGTATTACTTCCAAAAAATATTTATGTCTGGGATTCATTTCAACTAGAACAGGAAACTTTCAAGGAGGGAATTTAGGGACCACCTCAGCCTCACACTCCCTATTTACTCACTTTCCAGCAGAACCATGTGCTGCATGAAAGATGACTCTCTACCTGAAATAACCTTTCCCGTCATCTTCTTTGATTTCCAGGGACACGGAGAAGGTGAAGATGTCACTGTCTGGAGTCTGGGGGGTGGCAGTGGCTGAGAGCGGGGTCTGTTTGGCAGAGCGCCGGAAGGCAGTGGCAAAGCTGTACAGGATTCGGCTCACCTGCAGCCAGAGCGCACAAACATCAGCTGAAACCGACCTGGATTTTCACTAATTCACAACCAATTGTACAAAAATAATTCCGTTTTAGCATCTAATTAACCGTTTTTCTGCACTTCTTAACTGTTAACCATGCATCCTTATCCCTGAGGTTTCTGTAATTATCTTAACTTGGAGTAGAAAAAAGCCAAAATGGATGAATTACATTACTTCTAAGGTGCCTGAAATACTTCACTTTAATTTCAGTAATAACATTCACATGTACATAATTATCATTTGACAAAAAATTTGCACTTACAGCCTCTTGGATTTCACATCGGAAGACATGAATCCTGAAGAGTTCTGCATTGTAGTGGCTTTCAGTGAAAGCAAAGCAATCACTTTCAGGGGTCCCATCGTGCCCTCGTACACAGAAAAGGATTTTATAGATTGGATAATTTGCTATTTCTGTGTTTGTCTGAGGATCTAAAAGTCTGTTAAAATAGAGAGGGGGGGGGAAAGAAAGCAAGCTTGCACCTTCAGAAGAATTATTTCAGCCACACATTAACTTGCAAGCTTTAACAATTTCATTCCTACTAGAGAAAGTACACCACAAAAACTAGCTCCTGACTGTCATTTACTGCAAAGCTTGACCACAATAATGATGTTTCAATTGAAGAGCACAAAAAAGTACAATGCCACAGACATTTTCACCAGTAGTTTCCCCATGGTTTTCAGGGATTAGTCTTCAGAAAGTTACACTAATATGTGGCAGTGGACAGACTCATCCCTGTTAACCCTCAAGTATCAGACAATTTCCAGCCCTACAAACTGCTTTCCAGGCTATTTCCAAAGTGCTCATCAATAAACAATCCCCCTATGGCTTTGGGGACAGCTTGGATCATCATAGGACTTCTTGGTAGAGTGTTTGGTAAATAAATTCAAAGGATCACTTTTCACAGGTGTCTACAAAACCCCCTTCTCCCACTAAACAAAATTCCAGTTGCTCAAGTCTCCTGCCAGGCAAACCATCAGCTTGTTTGCTTTCCAAAGCAGCAAAGACGAAATGCACAGCCCCAGAGCACCCGAGCGAGCTCCGTACCTCACGGTCCCTTCGGAGACGTTTGGCACGGACAGGGTGACATCCAGGGAGATCTGGCACTGGCCGCGCAGGATGGACATCATCCGCAGGGCCTCCACCTCGCTGCGCGGGGCGTTCACCGAGGCACAGCCCAGGTACGTGAGCTTGCTGAACACCACGCTGTCCTCATCTGTCACGGGCGTGAACGGGCTCAAATCCTCACAGTCTAGGGCGGGACACGAGGGGGAACGTGAGAAACAAGGCAAGGCACCCGCAAGTGAAGTGTCAGAGACTGACTTGCCACTGAATAAAAGACAAAAGAGGCTAGGTACAGGAAAGTCAGGCCAGGTCAAAATACTACAAGAAAGCCCTGTACTAATATTTTATACAGCCAGGCAAGTAAGCTGAATATTTGTGCACACATCTCAAGGCTGGTATAGCAGTGTTTTCAGAAGAGAGAACAGTTCAGCAGATATTAACTCTTGCATCACATACATAACCTGGAATTTACTGCACTAAGTGATTATAATGTGAGACATGGGGAAAGGCTGGTGGCCACACCTGTACATAAATTCTCTTCACTTTCCCCACAAAAAACAAGCTCACAAGATACTACCACGCATTCCCCCCCCTTTTTTTTCCTAACCTCCCTGGGATGGTTTCACTGGCAAGCTCATTTCTGGTTTCTGGAGTCCTGCCACCGACACTGGGTTAATGGTAGAGGATGCCGAAGCTTCAAGGACAACAGGTTCTTCCCCATCTCCATCAGTTCTAACTTCTTCTCCATGGTCCCGGTCACTGGACTGATCTTCCATGGGTGGATCCATCAGCACGTCTTCGAGCTCCCGCTGCAGCTGCTGTTCGCTTCCATTCCCCACAATCTAACAGCCACAGAGTTGGAACACAAAAAAAAAGAAAAAGAAAAGACTGTTCAAACAACAAAAAACACCCCTCAGGCACAGGGTCATTCATATGGCTTTTTATTTGCCAGCCAGAGCAACAGTTAACAAATTTAACCCAGTTACAACCATGAACACAAACTGCAATGTGCAAATGCTCACCAGCACAGACTATATCCTCCCTGCTTTAACAAATCTACAAGCTCAAAGCAGGAATTTTCCAGCACTGGAAAAAGCTAGGAGATTACTTTCAAACTAGCCTTTAATTACCAACTACAAAGAGCAGCTTATGACCGAGAAACTTACAGATGCCCACAGTATGGGCTATAACAATTCTCAGATTAGTACCAGAAAGGGACAAATATAATTAAATATGTTACGTGATTCACGGGCAAGACGGCAAGGTTTCACAGGAAGAGAAGCCTCTGGAACAAGATTATGCCATCATGCTGAGGAGAAGTAACAGCACTGCTTTGTGTCCTAGTGCTCAGCTGCATTTGAGCTCATTGAAGTCAACATGAAAGCATGAAGCCACCACAACAGTGTGAAATAAGGTCCTAAAGCAGAAAGGGAACGGAGGCATTCATTTCAGGAAACCCTCAGATACTGCTTCTAAGGAAACTCTTTGTCCATTCCTCTGCAATTAACAGGGAAGTGACTGAGTTTACAGAGTATTTACCAGATGCCATCAGCAAAAGGTACTTGCTTCCAACGCTTCAGCTGCTGCTGGTTATTACTGCTGACACCAAAATCCAGCCCTAGGAGCACTTCCATATCCCCACCTCTCTGTAAGCTCACCAACTTAACATGCTACATGCCAGCTAATAAAATCCAAATCATGCAACTCCCCCAAAAAGTAATAACCTAGTGACTGTTTTGCTACAGAATCTAAACAACAACAAGAGACATTTATGCTCTTGAAATTCACGCAAACAGAATGTCACTTCTTGTAGATTAAAATACACTCCTGTGCTGTGATCACCTGCCAGGAACAGGACAGGGTAACTGCCTTACTCAGCTGTACATCCACAGAGGCATCTGTAACCTGTAACTAGTTACAGAAATCCACGGATTTCCATATTCCTCCCAACAATTTTAGTATTAATTTGCGTGATTCATTGCGGAAACAATGAAAAATCTTGCACAAGCACGGGGTCATCAAAAGCAGAAGGCTTTTAAGCATCCTTTGCATGCATTCATCAGAAAGATGATGATGATGGAAGATGCACCATATTACTTTACTATATGGAGTTCTTATGTTTTGCAACAAAATATAATTAGTTAATTATAATGTCCTGTCAGCCCCTTTAAAGGCTATATATTAAAAAACCTAGAGTAACTTATAGTTTACAGAACCTGTTCTCTATAAAATCTCAAGTTAAGATTTGTTCTGGTAAAAAACTGCATCAGATACACTTTTCCTCACAGTCAGCAGACCTTGGTTTGGAAAAGGAAGGTGAAAAATTCATATCTGGTGAGAAGTAAATGTTGTAATGGTCTTAATATAAAATGCATGTTACAAATGTTCTATTCTATCAAGATTAAAAGACAGTAAACCTGAACAGTGATCTACTGTATTTGGTAAAATCATCAGTATGAATAACATGCCTAGACGTTATAACTATAAAACATGATCTTGAAAATAAAATTTCCTAAAAATAGTAGTGATAGGTAAAACACAAATTCAAGTTTTTTACAGAAAACAGGCATGCAAAAACAAAAAAAAGCCATCTCATAGATATTCTAAAACATCATAATCATCAAAGCATCATTTAAAAAGCAATTTAAACTAATTTCTCCAAGAAAGCTTTCCTTCTCAGCCCGGACTACCCTCAAAAAGAATTTTAAAAGGCACAGTAACCACACTTTTGGACTAGAGGAGCCCTGCTGTTCTCATAGCCCCAAAAATCAAGTGCAACAAACCAGCTGCCTGCAAACCGAGGCCTAAAACACAAACCGAGGTTAACTTCACACCGACCAACGTCTCTTATGCAACCATATGAATTCCCCACACCATGGGAACAGGGCACATGAAGGTGTAAACATGCCTGAAATCTTGCTGCAGCCCAAAAACCAGAGCCAGCCTGACAGCGTGAGGCAGAACCGAGGGCAGAAGGGAACAATAAACAGGTGCACACGATAAATGCGTGAGCCTAATCATGGCTTTCTCCATTTCCCACAAAACTGAAAACTGATTTCACTTAACCTTTAACTAGGAGGTAGCAAACTCCCTTTACCACACCAGGGGATTTATCAGAACTGTGATTTATTCCCTTCTCCTGATGCACGTGCTGCTGGCCTCTGCTGGGAGAGATCTTGCTGAGCCGAGGAGTTCAAGAACTCCTGCTCTACAGTGTGCTCCAGAAGCTTTCCTAAATCCAGTCCAGTCCCGCTGCCAGTGGGCACAAGCAGACACAGGAACAATACTGGAAAGCGGAGACAGCTGGCAAACTGCATTTCTGGAAAACATTCACTGACAACCCCTTTTTAAACTGAACCAAGTATTTCAGCACTGACAAAAAGCAAGAACACATTTATGAATTATGACCAACTGAAGAAAAACACGGTTCCTAATTATATTCAAAAGAAATATTTCTTTGTCTGGACTTGAGGACGAAAAGAAGTGCCAAACAAAAACTTACATTAACTCAGTCTACAGCACTATTACTTAGAACTCCAGCATTATCAGCAAATTTGAAAGGAGAGCCTTAGGCCCGATGTACAAATTTCAGAGCTGTCACATTCAGCAAACACAAACCTGAACTTCCAGCACCATCCTCAGACTGTGTTCATTAGCAAATGAAACATCCTCAAGCTGCTTGTCTAAAGAAACAGAACACCAGAAAGAGACACCTGCTCAAATAAAAACCTGAACTCATTTTTTGCTTTTCTTACAGGGCACGTTGAAGAAAAAGGGGGTTGACACATACAAATTAACTTAGTTTTAAGTACTAAAGCAATTGCTTCTGCCTCAAAAAAAAAAAATCTCATTTGTTCCTATGAAATACATAACCTCAGTTCTCATGGTGTACTGTTAACATTAATTTTTCATGCACTACTGAAACACTTTCAGATATCACAGTGACAACACTTTTAACACACCTCTGACAACCTCCACTACTCCACTCCACTGGCAACTGAATGGCTATTTGCAAGCTGAGGAAAAAAAATACCAAGAACAAAGCCACAGACCATGGCAGAATGTCTCTTTTCTTGTAGAACGATACCAAAATACCCAAATTTTTGTCCCTAAGAACAGGTAAAAAGTCTTCCCATTTCCTCTGCTACAAGTTTTCTCCTCCTTAACCAGAAGGAAGGAGGTTAACAGGAAGGTCCCTCTGTGGGAGAATTTAGACTGCACACTGAGTGCTTGTTTAAGGTATAAAATTCCCATCAATGACTCAGATTGCAGCCAATAACCAACAGCACATGCTCTCCATGCTGGAATATTGAAAGGCTCATGGTGAATCACTTTGTTCAAGGCTTGTGCTCAGTCCTGACACCAAATTCATAAAGAAGCTCATCTTTAAGACCTGCAAAGCTCTGTGGCATTCAGCGCCAAATCAGGGAACAGCATAACTTTATTTTACAACTGATGATCAGGAGGCAGCAGAGCTCGTGTTCTTCCTTCCTCATCAAGAGAAACAGCCCACCTGTAGCCAGCATTTTATAAACCACTTTGGAAGCAAACAGTGATACAAATAGCTCCCATGTGGGACAAGAAGTGTTGCTTGTCTATGACATGGCATTTCATGCTTCCAAATTTTCGCTGGGAATAAGAGGATGGAATGGAGAATCTGGTTGAGAGTGTCTGTCTCCTGGGATCTCAAACAATGCTTCAGGAGATGATTACAGACACTGCCACAGAAGCGTTCTCAAGGTAAGCACCACTATGAGACTACTCTGAATTCCTAGGTATTGATGCTGATACTGATCTTGATGCTGCTGGTATTTGCAGCATCGAGAAAGACAAGTGTGAGGCTACAGCCTTCCAGCAGGTTTCACAGATCACCAGGCTCAGTGCTTAAGAAATGTTCACATTTTTTAGACTATTCTATGATGTCAAGTGACATCTTCTGCAACAACCATAAAACATAAGTGAACTTTTTTTGCCAGGTTAAGCAAAAGATCAGTCTTGAGACTCTTAACTAACAGAATTCATTTGAAGTCTTGTGTAAAAGAAAAGAGCCACTATAATGGCATGTCTTGCCCAGGACTCAAAGGAATACAAGAAAAACAAACAAAGCAGTTGGGAGGTAAAAGCAAGATGAGCAAAAGCATCAAGAAACGTTCAATAAAGTCTCTGTTACAACTACTGCAAAGGAGAAGAGGAGCACCCAGTCCAACAGGCAGAACACAGGATTTCTTATCATCTTTAAAGACATAGATGCAGCTGTTAGCTGCATAGACAGACATCAGTTCCTTCTGATGGTGGAATATCTCTTTCCATCTCCCACAAAGAGCACAATAACTTGACTCACTCTAGGGAAGATCCAGTTTTCAACACATTAAAGTGATGGAATTTGGAGTGATTACCTTACTTGTGCCACTTCTCTTAAAAGCTGCTGAAATACAAATTGGGATGAAAGTTGCCTTAAGTAGCAAAAAAAAAAAAAAAAGTAGAGGGTGACAAGGGTCTCTTTTCAGAACAGCACTTTTACAAGTGAGAAGATGTCAGTGCCCTTCCAATTCTCACAAGCCTTTCACACAGCGCTCGTGTTCTCTGATTCGTGCCAAGGTGTTAGTTATAACTATGCTTCTACGTTTCTTAAAGAGAACATTTCACATTGGGGAAAACTTCACTGTATCTTTGAATTAACAGATACGGTCAAATCCATGTATGCTAATATTGCTTTCCACCTGAAAGCTGTGATAAAATCACAGTTCCACTTTCTTGACCATCAGTCTGTTTCATCCTAAGTACTTCAGGAAGGATTCTCCAAAGTGGGAAAAAACCCACAGCTAGTGATGGAGAGAGCTCTTACTCAAAACCTAATTACCACCTCTGACATCAGCAATGAAGAAATTACTGATAAAACTGGTTCTTGAATAAGTTCTCCCTTCTGTTAAGTTTTCCACAATAAAGAAGTCCCTCTTTAAGCTCTCTATGGTTAGTTTGATTTAGAAGAACAGGGAACAAACTCAGGTTATTGGTTCTTACCTTCAGTCCTGTTTTTTCATCATCACTACCATTATTTGTAGATGGTGTTTCATCCCCTTGCCTGGAAACCAAGACAAAATCTTCACTGTTAAGAGTGGATACCGAGTCTGAAGAGACACTGATTTTTCCAACAGAAGCCTTGTCATCCATGACTTAAAAAGGAAGTTCGATTCATGAATGAGATTAAATATGTTATAAACTCCTGAAAAACAAAAATCATAAAAATACTTATATAAAACTTCATGCTAAAATGCTCAAACGTTTCTTTTCAGAAACCTGATCACTAATTATAAAAACTAACTCATCTGACAGCACAACCAAGCTCCAACTCCTCTCTCAGTGCACGCTCACAGTCCTGCCTTCATTTTGCTAAGCAGCACATGCTATTACAGCACTGGTTTCCACAGCTCACAAAAGGGAAGTTAATAAATCTCTTTGCAGTATTTCATGGTTATGTCAGTCACCACTTCCTACACATCACACAAAACAGGGCCCTGGAACATACACTACACTTGCTGACAACTGAGGCCAGCACAATAAAGTCCATTACTTTCTTCAGTTAATACCTGCCTTCACCTATGCTCATGCAAAAATCACTTTTATCTGTCAGAGCTCACTGTATGCTGCATACACATTCTTTTCCCCCAAACAAGAGTTTGACCTAACTCTTGATATTTCGTCATAAGGTTGCTCTGAAACCTTGGGACATAGAGCATTTTATGAATCTATGCTGAATCTTCTGTACTACAAGGAGCAATAAAAGCAAAGACTTCCAAGAAGCAGGAAGAACAGTGTAGGCTGGATCAGTACTGAGAAGCAGAGCCAACAGAGGATTTTAAAAAGCTAGAACTGGCACTGAGAGGCATTTGAAGAAAGGAACAAAAGGTGAAGTTCAGCTGCACACCTTGAACTCTACTGCACAGATTCCCAGAATCCATGGCTCAAAACAGACTGCCGTGATAAAAATGGGTGATTAAATTTCCCAGAAACCCAAATATACCCTTATCTCACTGGCTCAGGTCTTTACAAACTCCCAAGCATGACCAAACTCAAGTGCTTTTTCAGCGTCAAGTTCTGCCTTCCAACCTGGAAGCACCGTCCTAACCTGGCTCCCAGCAGTGCAGCCGAACAACGGAGAGACCTAGCGCAGCCACAGGCACGGCTCATCGCATTCCTGCCTGAACCAGGAACGATGCACCAGAAATAGCAAAGCCTGCTTTTATTCCTATCACTGCCCTTCTCCCCACAGCCACCAATACAACAGGAGGACAACTTCTAACCAACTACCAATTGAGTCACTTCATGGCCCTGGAACATGTTTCAGAGGACAGCTGAAGCAGAGTGTAAGAGGAAGAATGGATGCGGTTTGTTCATGAATGACAACACACCTGTGGTTATTTGGTTTCATTTTCAAAATCATGTGTGGTACTTACACATCCTTTCCAAAACCATTTTAAGATCCACTGACTTTCAGTGAGAATTACTGGCTGGGAAATTTAGGTATTTTGAGAAGTTTTACACACTGTATGTGTCTATCTGGTATTACTCACATGTATCTTAAAGGTAGGGCAGACTTCTTAAAGATGCTTTTGTTTAAAGAATTCATATTAAAACATTTCTATAGAAGTTCCCTATTGCACCATCTATATAAGACACAGATGTCTGAAAATACCTAAACCAAAGATCTTGAAATACAGACTAAAAATAAGCATCAAACACTAAATATCCCTTTGGCTTTACTGTTTTCATTCAAACACAGCAAACTCATCTTCCACACTGACAGCAGGAGTAGAGGAGCAGGCTTTGATCACGAGCAGCTGCAAAGATCATCCAGGCAAGGACCAATTTAGCACTTTATTTTGGTATAGTGTGTCTGTCTTGAAGTGCTAATTTCACCTATTTCCCAAGTCTTTCAATCCAACACCTTTCACCAACGTTACCTTCAATTCAATAACAAGCATCCCGTGCTTTTCCACGCTCCGTGTCTGGCGTGGCGCGGTGTAAACAAACCCCACGCGGATCCTGGGGCACAGCTGGCCCAGCCTAACCCCACAGCAGTGTCACAACACAGAATTGCAACACCAGGACGTCCCGATCAGCCCCAGCTTTGCCAGTCTAACAGTGAGCAGAAGTCTCATGAAATTGCACAAGATAGGAGAGCACAGAAAAGGGGACAGTGGAGCAGTCAGCTGAGAGAAGCTTTTGTCAGTGATGTAGCAGCAAGCAAAGCTCAGATACCCAACTGTGCTGGAATCAGCCACAGAAGTTCATT
Organism: Gymnorhina tibicen; assembly: GCA_013399875.1. Taxonomy (NCBI): domain Eukaryota; kingdom Metazoa; phylum Chordata; class Aves; order Passeriformes; family Artamidae; genus Gymnorhina; species Gymnorhina tibicen. Next base: position 1,618,494 of record VXAZ01009309.1, read on the forward strand.
GGATTAATGCTCAAACACTCGAGGTGCAAAAGTAGTCTTCAAATATTAAAATATTGCCTGAAGTTAACCGAAATTTCTGTATCCTCACGTTTTGCTTTGCATGGATTTAATTTCCTCCGTTCCTTGCTATCACTTTGTTCCATATATATTACCACATGGATCATTTTACCTGAATCAGAGAGCTCACGGTGGCAGAATCCCCACCAGAAAGCCTCCAAGCCCATTAAAATAAGGGCCAGCCTAGAAGGGCACACATCAAAGACCAGCAGAGCAATTACTTGTGGCTTATGACTGCTCTGGAATCAAACCCCAGGAACTAACAGCAGCAATGACAGTGCTCTTTAGTAATACCTGCAACTCATCTCAGACCCAAAGCTTTCTGCTTTCACAGCTTAGGACAAAAGACCTCAGCCAAGCACAGAGCTCAAGTTTTGATGTTCTTCAGAAAGCCAGTGTCTCATCCCTTACAGGGAAAGAGGCTTTGGGTTGTTTCAGCATAAATAAAATACGAGCTTTTGAATTCAGCACAGTTTAGCTCCTGACACAAAACTACACCACAATAACGTAGTGTTTGCCTGAAGGTGTCTTTACACCTCCACGGGAGACGGAGTGTCTGGGTAAAACACATACGAAGAGGCAAACTTCTACCAACCTCTTTCCTTGCTCATCTGTGTAATTAAATGGGTGTTCTGGCCTCTCCTCACACAATGAACTATTAGAAAGAGCTGCAAAATGAGAAAGCCAACACGGCTGGCTCTTGGGTCACTGCTTTCAATTTTATGTAAAATTCTAATTCTCTGTGCAATTCCCCTTCACTGCTGTTATACCTTACTCTCTAGTCAAGACAATGTGCAGAGGAACAGCAGAGACCCCATTCACCAGGCTAAAATCTTAAACAACTGGAAAGCAAACCTACCAAAGTTCAGATTAGTTACACAAACTTATAAAATATTTATCTTTTACTTTCCCTCCCTTTCCCAAATATTTGGCACCTGACCCGCAACTTGCGATGAAAGTTTTCCTTCTAAGTTCTGCCAGAAGTAATTTAAAAGAGCTTAAAGCAAACAGTATATAGAAAAAAGAAAACCAGAAAACCTTCAGTTTTACATTACTGGAAGAGGCTGAGGCTTGAATGCCACCTCGAGACACATGCAACAAGTGAAGCAAGGCACTCGTAACTGTGGCTGGTCTCGCTCCATTTCCAAGGAATACCCATTTTCTGGTGTTCAGAACATTCATAACCACACAAAACGACAGAGGGTGAATGGAAAAATCAGTATTTTAGGCATGAACTTCTTGGACCTGAGAGTCGACAGCAGATGTAGCGTCCTTGGCACAGAATTTACAGGGAAATACAACACAAAAGTAAGTTCTGGGTTTCCAGGGCAGAAAAGAGAATAAGCATGAGAACAGGTATGCAAACTAGAGAGGAAAAGAGACTTTTTTTCCCCATTCATATCTTTCTCAGCTTTTGTACCTCAGCTGCAGTTCGTAAAGTGATTCCACAAAGTTCCAATATATCTGATGCAGAATGCACCGGATAAAGAACAATACAGCAATATTAACTAAATTACTGAAGAACAGCAATTCACTTGCCTTAAAAAGCGAAGTCAGAAAGCTTGGCATGCAAAATGAACTTATATCCTCTATCCTCCAAAATATGAAATCACTAAGTATAGTGTTAAAAAACATGGAAAACAAGGTGACATGCAGAAAAGACACTGAGGTGGCTGAAATACCTAAATATAATGTATTTTCTGTTCCTATTCCTCTGGCTCTATGCACAGCTTAACAATAAATCCAGTATAGTTCAATTTAAAGATACGAAGTTCTGCTTTCCGAGTGTTCAGCGTTAGCATCTTAGCGTGGGTGAACAGTGGAATTTGTGGCAGAGTTCAGAGGCTTTACAGTGCACTTTGCAGAGCTGTGTTATGACAAAGAACCCAGCCTTCTGTAAGACTCTGAGCTCCTACAGCCTTGGACAGCTGTGGGTTTTTCCACCTGTACAATTCACCTAGTGCACACTTGTTTATTTAACATACATTGCGAGTTGTGAAAAAAGCGTGGAAAATGCTTCAGGTCAATGCCTGTGTTTTATCACAGCTCTGGGGAACAAAACCAAAAAACAGTGTACAAGAAATCACTAGTAATCTTTTTTCTTCTCACGTATCACATGATTAGTCTGCTTAATCACGTCTGATCTTTACCCACCTTCCCTGTGCAACACATACTCTCAAACGCAACAAGAAGTCCTTGGCACTCAAAATGAAGCAGGAAAGCCAGAGGAATACTGCATGTGAAAATACAGATTTAGGATGACTAAAGAGTAATTAATAAAAAATAACAAGTACAAGTCTAACTTTTCTGTTCATTTTACAACACACTGACAGCCACAGATGTTCCCACTAATTTCAAGAGCCAGAAAGAAAAAAAAATACTGTTATTTGGAGATAATAATGTCTCCAGTTCCACCCCTCTCCTCACGAATACCGGGAAGGTGAGTGAATCATGAGACACTGTAGGCAAAACCAGGCATCAGACAAAACACAAGAGTTAAGCTAATGCAATCTTTGTTAACAATCCTTAACAGGTTGATAGCTATTGCCAACATCATTTTGCTTTCAATCTTAATTTGAACTATCTGCTCAGAGGACAAAACTCTAATTTTAGGCTCCTGTAATCAGTAAATTCCCCATCCCAGAAACAAGCAGCCGGTCCTGGGAAACTGCAGTTTATAAAAGAACTGCTGACACTGCCTTAGCCAGCCCAGCACAGGAATGTTGCTGGAATGAATTAACTATGAACAGTTGGTTCATCCACGCGCCACAGCTGACGCTCCCCTAGCATCAGCCCGATCTCCTCTGTGCAGCCGGGACGGGCAGGACACAGCACGGGCTGGAGGCTGGAAGAAAGGCAGTGCAGCCAGCAGCTAAAAAAACTCTGGGGATGATGCTCTACGTACTGCTGGAGCTGCTCTCTTGTTAGGATTCAAACACAAACAAGGAGTTATGCTCACCAGAAAACCACAGCGCTTCAAAAATACGCTGTGAAAGAACTGAGAAAAAAGGAATTACATTCAGTGCATGCTACTAAACACTGCCTGCACTTGGGGCTGGAAATTGGAAGGAAATCCCTATGCCAAGCTCCATTTGTTAATTTGTTTACTGTGTACACAAAAATAAGTTTGCTCAGGTCCTTGACCTTTTAAGTTGAGGCCTTTAAAAAGAATACAGCATTTCTTCAAGTCAATCAGCAGTGGGCAGTTCCTGTAATTACACGTTTTCTAAGTAGCCAAAAGTCTCAGAAATCCTATTGAGTTGTGCTTTAACAAAACCTGTAAGTAGAACAAAATCTGGAATACAGATCAAGCCATAGCTGTATGCCCTACCTGTTCTGCAGCTTGTATTCAAAAAATAAACACAATATTTTTTCTCTGCAAACATCTCACATGATCTTTTCCCTCTCTCCAAGCCTCTCCTGAATACTTCTTCTACTTCTCCTCCTCTCCCCCAAAATGCCTTGATCAGGTAAATCTACACATAGATAAACCACCAAGTTTACTTCCAGTCGTTCGATATCGACTTAATTTTTGCTGATAAATGTTTTTAAACCAACTTAGCACAATCTGTTTATACTTAATTTTCACCCCTAACTGACACAACCAGTCCTTAAAAATTATCTACTGGGAACGTTTTAACTGAAACAAACACTTCTTTGATAACAAGAAGGAAAAAAACCCCAAAACCCACCGAGGTTACGGTACCTAAACCGAATAAAGATGCCTGCACGCAACTAAATGCCACATTTTAGGATCCACCTGGAAGCGACAGGCAACAACCGACACCCCGCGACACGGAGAGGGAAAGCGGGTACCCAGCCGGTCCCTCCGCGTCAGTCCCGCGGAGCCCCGCGCCGCCCGGGATGGGACGCGGGGGGAAAGCCGCCGGCTCCGGGACGCGCGCGGCGGGGTCCCGGGGACACTGACGCGGTTCGAGGCGGGTCCCCCTGTCCCCCACACCCGCAGCTGGGGAGCTGGAGAGGACGGGCCCGGCCCGGCGCCCCCCGCCTGACCGAGGACTCGGCCCGGCCCTGCGGGACCCGGGGCGGTCTCACGGCCCCGCTCCCGCCGAGGCCGCGGCCGTGGCGGGCAGGGTGAAGGGGGAGGCACCGCGCCGGGTGGAAGACACGGCCCCGGGGGCGAGGGAGGGACCCGGCGGTAGCGGAGCGCAGGACGGCCCCCAGCTCTCGCACAGCGGGAGGGAGCGGCGGTGGGGCAGCGCCGCGGGAGCGCAGCGGGGACGGGGCGGGCAGACGCACCCCCGCGGCAGC
>VXAZ01009309.1:1634470-1660922 GCA_013399875.1 Gymnorhina tibicen
CCCAATCACCCACCCCGGTCCTTCCTCAGCCTCCCGGCGCTGCGGGAGCCGGGCGGGAGCGGCGTCGGGCTGAGCCCGTCCAGTGCGGCCCGTCGGGGAACGCAGGGCTCTCGGCGCCCGGCGGGCCCCGCCAGGCCGCGGGGCCGTCCCGGGGACCCGGGCAGCCATTTGGTGGCGGCTCCGAAATGACGGCGGGAGCAGGGCCGGGCAGCGGGTGCGGAAGGCCAGGGCCGGGCCCAGTAGCGGGAGCCGGGCCCAGGAACGGGAGCCCGGGCCGGGCCTTGGAGCGGCAACCGGGCCTGATGCGGGAGCGGGGCCGGGTTCGGGTGCGGCTGACAGCGGCCTGCGGACGGAGCGAAGCTGCGGGGGAACCCGCGGGGCCACCCCGCGTTCCTGGCACCGGCGAACGGAGACAGGAGCTCCTGGTCCCCTCCCCGGCAGCCCCTTGGGGAGCCGCAGCACCGGGCAGTCCGCGCCGAGGTGCCCCCTGGCACCGGGGAGAATCGCACCGGAGCCATGAGTATTCCCACTCTGGAATACTCATGGAGCTGTGCGTTAGGATAATGGTGGAGGAGAGTCGTGGTGGGAGACCGGCCCTAGGACTGCACCCACCGTGCCAAGTTTTAAATGTCTTAAGCAAAAAAACCCAAAACAACTGAACAGGAAAAGCATGTCCCGGTTCTGCTGATGCTCGAGGTGCACGGAGGGTTTCCAGTTAAGTGTAGGAGTCAGCACAAAGCACAGGAAGGGCAGCAGAGTGGTGGGAGAGTGATGAGTTTTCAGTTCATCCAGGGTTCAGAGGGGAATGGCGTGGATCTGTAACGAGAGAAAATAATGACAAAGTTTAGACAGGCAACCAGGACAACTTCTGATCTAGGCCTGTTTCACTTCCTTGCAAACTTAGGATTTTCTTTGGTTTTAATTGTAGTTCCTGTAACTTCTCTTGTGGTTGTTCTCTCACGGCCATTATAGCTACATCATAATAATGAAACTAAAATTAAAAACAGTCCTTTGGATTGCAAGGGTGTAAATTTGCAATTGTCGCAGAAGAAATCTTAAATGAGAACCAACCAGCACAGCTGTAAATCTTCTGAATCAAAATACTATTCTTTGACCTTTGGTCTGCCCTAAACATCTGTGGAAATGATAGAAATTGAAACTTCTGTTGCTGGTATAAGTATTATTCCATGAAACACTGAATTCTTAATTTTGTAGTGAATCACTTTCCCAAGACCTTCATGCCTTTTTAGTGAACTTTTTCTTGTTTCTGCTTTGTAAGCAAAGCTTTCCCCAAGAAAAGGTGTTTTTATTAACTTGCGTTTCTGTCTTGTTTGAGGTTGTGGCCATTTCTCTCAAAAATACTAAATCCCAACAAATTTTAGTGCCAGTGCTTTAGATATCCCAAAGTGAACTCACAGTCTTGAGTGTTGATCTCATTTATTTAAGGCTTTGTTGCTTTACAACAGATAAAATATTTACAATACCCAGATGGTAATAGCTAGTAGCATTTGTTAGGAGTATGTTACATTTCATTTGGTGATACTTTATATACCCTTAATGAGATGAATGTACAGGGTCTCTCCTTGCTGACTGGACAACCCTAAGGAAAGGAAAAAAAAATATATATCCATGGGCATCTTAAGTCATTCTGTACAACCTTTAAAAAGGCTTTCCAGCTCCTATGGAGCCCTCTGTTTTCTTGCCTGCATCTCAGAATAGAATTACTATTTCATTAAAATAATTTTTAAAATACTAGAATACAGAATTTCTCTTCTAAAAAATGTATAGTTTAAACATGGAGGTCATGTTTAAAAAAAAAAAAGCTTGGAGAACTAAACCATACATGGGAGTGCTTATTCTCTGAAATATTACTGAAGAGTAAGGAGTTCTACACTGTATCTCTTGGTGAAGTAACTGTGTCGAAGTAGATCTGCTTAGAAATGGATTCCCTTTCTCTGCATTCAGAGGGAGTTCGACTGATTTGAGCGGCAAAGAAAATTTTTCATTTATTTGCCCTTCAGTTAGTCCTGAAAAAGTCAATACTGTTACAGAAGCTGAGTTGGTATCAGGCTGGTGGCAAGGACAGGCTCTCCTTTCAGGGACACCTCTGAAACACAAGGAAAAACCTACAGTGGCATTACATAAGTATTTAGGAAACTTTTAAAATCTACAAACATGATTTGTGGTACCAAGGCTTGAGCAGGGAGGAGCAGGTGTGAACTGCTGAGGATATACCGACTCTGGTGTTGGTTTGGGGGGAGTTAACCCTGAACTGAGTGAACTTTGGCAGTCACTGAGCAGCCACAAGCTTAAATTTATATTGTACCCATGTTGATAGGAATTACTCTTCAGCCACGTGTTTTAAGGAGGCAGAGGGCATTTAAGCTTTGATTTTTTTTTAACCAGGTAGCAAGAGAATCCCGTAGGCGTTTTGGCAAAATGTAATCTGGGTACATGTCGATGTTCAGATCTGTATTTAGAACACAAGGAAATGGAATGAAGCTATCAGAGAAGTTCAGGTTGGACATTGGTAAAAGGCTCTTCCCCTAGAGGGTGGCCAGGCACTGGAACAGGCTCCCCAGGGAAGTGATTGTGGCACCAAGTCTGCCAGAGCTCAAGGAATGTCTGGACAATGCTCTTGGACATGTGGTTTAGTGTCAGGTACTCCTGTGAGAAGCAGAGTTGGACATGATGTGTCCCTTCCCATTTGAGATACTCTCTGATTCTCATATGTCCCCAAGATTTCGATTAGTGACTTTTCTGGAACTTGAATTGGGCTACAGATACTCGCAAGAGCATTAATGTTCAGTGAAAGAATTGTGTTGAAATACTATATTTAATGGTCATTAAAGACTTTACATATAGAATTTTCACATGATGTAAAGGGATTTGCATGTGACAGATACTATGGAGTGTAGAAATAAGCAAGTCTGTTCTGTAAAGAGGATTTATTTTAATTTCAAGCCGTCATAGCTGAATGATGCAAAGCTGTTAGGGGGATGGCCCTTCCTTAAGCCTTTAATGAAGCCAGTTTTTTAGATCTGTAGATGATGGCTGTTGAAGAGAAATGAATAAAAGATTCTAGCCCTTCCAGAGGGTATGCTAATACTGATAATTTGATTATGTGGATATATAAGTTTTTGACCCAGTCAGGATGCTTTCAGAACTACGTAACTTAGGAAGGAAAGCTTGGAAAAGCTGCCTTCTTGTAGTGCAAACCAACCATTAATCTGCATAAATGAAAAGTTTTAATGGAGATCAGTTTAAAAAGAAAAGGAAATACCATGATCTCTGCAGTCAGCGTTAAGAGCAAGTCAATATTGAGGACTCTTTAATTTAGTGATTAAAAATCAATTGAATTCTAAGATTTAGGCTTAAATCCACAGTAAGATTGTAATTGAACCTCAGTTGTGAAAATGCCATATAATTTCACAAGTTCTCCGAGTGTTTCCTTCATCTGTAGAGAAGACTTCCCTTTGTTCAGCACTGACAATTATTCCGTGTCTCATTCTCATCCAAGCTCTGCTTATTTGTCTTTGCCTGTGGCCCACAAGGGACCTGATGGAGTCAGCCTGAGCAGAGCAGAGCTGGCGCTGTGGGGGAACTGAGTTAAGCCTTCAACCCTTTCTTTGATAAGGGGTGAAACTTGCCTATCTCGCATTTTGGCAAATGCCCTGACTGAGCAGTGTGGGAGAGGAACAGACTAACAGAAGAGCATGATCACCTAAGCTTGGTTTCTTCAGACAATAAGAATTGAATTATATTTATCATGTCCAGAGGTTATTGAGTAAGCATAATGATTTAGATTAGTTGTAGAGAATGTCTTGGGCTTAGGTAGCTGTAAGTTAATATAAAATAAGAACATCTAAATCTTGCAACTTCCATCAATTGTACATGGTACAGCTGTTTGAGGAAGGTGTTGAGGTTTTGCCTGTCATCAGATATTCTGGTCTAAAATGAGAAAATCAGTCAGTTATCATTGTTACTCTGATCCATTGCAGCCATTACTGCAATAGGAAAATACTACTGTAGTAGAAACATAAAATTGCTCAGCTGTACTGGTTTTTATTATTACATAATTTCTGAATTTAGGCTTGTATGTTTCTCAGTTTGTCATCTGAAGTATTGCTTCTTGTAGTAATGCTATAAAACTAATTGTAATTCACTGTGTAATGATCTTTTAAGTAGCAACTGCCATGACTTTTCAGACTTTTATGTTTGGCCAGTTTCCGTATCAGCCATTTCTTTGGGGTTTTTTTTGCAGGGTGCTTCTATTTTGACAGGGAAGAGGAGCCCTGTGTATGTGTAGAGATAGATAACACATCTGCCAGAATGAACAGACAGACCAAGGGTAATTGTTCTAATGGAGTGTACTGCCTGTTAAAAACAAAATCCAAAGGATTTCTAGTTTACCTTCTGTCTTTTGCTCTCCTCCTTGTGTTTGCTCAGTTTAGAGCACTGGAGCAATTTGTTCTTCAAGAGGACATCCCTGAAATACATTGTTTCTGACAAGGAGCAAGAATCTATTAAACATTTGGCTTATGCTTTTTGTAGGATTTGACATGGTAATTAGGAGACGTGAGATTGTTTTCCTACACACTGGGGTGCAAGAGTGGCAGGAGAGCTGGCAGGCTCAATAAAGTATGGAGATTCCTCCCTGTATGGCTGCTTGAAGTTTTGGGAGTCGAGAGCTTTTCCCAGCTGTTTGCTGACTTAATTAGATTTTTTTTCCTGTCAAGAAATCTGAAGGTCAACACATGCTTAGTAGAATCTGTCATTTGGGATGATTAAACACCCAGAGATAGATCTTTAAAAACCGGTGGTACACACTTGAAGAATCTGTTGTGTTCATTTCGATGCTTGTCAGGAAAACAACTGTATTTTAAAAGCTCGTAAAACAGAGAGGTGGTTTCTTGCGAGTCTCTGAAGCCTGTGAAAACTGAACGTGGGTATTGTCTTCAGAGCAGAGATCCCTGCGTTTGAGATAATTAATGAGCAGTGTGGACATAGAGACTGTTTATTAGGAGCTCATTAGTGACATACCAGCAGTTGAGCTCTCTGTGTACCAGCCTCTTCTTAAACTTTTCCCCGTGTGAGTCATGACAGTCACACGCTTCCCAGAGTGGTCTAGTTTGTGCTGTTACCTATGTCTTGCAGTCAGGTGAAAAAGCACCACTATCAGCCTTAGGTCAGCAGTTATGTTGGTGTTGGTATCTTGATGTTTCTGGTAATGCTGCAAAAAGCTTTGAGGAAGGTGTTTACAGACAGGCTTTGCAGTTCTGTGCATCTCTTGTCCTGCTGTTTGGGAAGGGAAGCAGATGTGCTGAAGGAAGTGGTGGGATTCTTAAGAGAGGAACCAACAATCTTTCTAGGCCTGTTGGCTCACAGTTTGGTTTTGCTCTTATTTGTTTTGCTTTTAAATTTCCTTGGTTAAAAGACACATGTAGCAATGGCATGTTAAAGATGTTTGTTCATCCCTGCTAGAGCTTTGATTGTGCTTTCATAGAAGCCAGATGAAAATCTGATTTGTCCAATACATGGGAATTTTCTGGCTTATGTTGAACGTGTAACCTCAGCAGTTTGGTTTTGAGAGGTTTAACTTTCAGTTTGGTGTGTTTTACTGTGGGAATTCATTTGGGGCAAAAATTGCTGCATAATATTGAAAAGCTCGCTGAGATAAGGACATCTTGTACAGTATCCTGTTACTTAAAGGGCACTGAATGTTCATAGTACTAAATAGGATTTCTAAACAGATGGTCATAATTAACATAAAATACATCCACAGATAAGAGTCTATTTGGTGTTCTAGTAATTCTTTCAATGGTCTGATACTTCAGCATTAATTAAACCATAGCACAGCCAACAATGGAATTGCAGTAAGGAGTTTCTGAATTTGAACACAGAGGGGAGATCTCAGCTTCCTCAGAACAATTACCTTTTTTCTATCATCAGAGTAAAAAAACAGAATGCTAAACATGTAATTAAAACATTTGTATATTTGCATTTGTAACAAGCTTGTTCATAGCCTCGAAGTGACCCAACTGGTCTGTGGGTTGCCTAGAGAGCCAACACAGTGGCACATCCCAGCCCAGGGTGGGGCTGTTCCCTCTGGGGTGGAGCTCTGAATGTAAATCGTGATGACAAGAGCTTGGATGAGAACGGTTTTGATGAACTTCTTAGGCCTGGTACCTTTTTCAGGATTGTGACTTATATAAGAGCAATGTCCATAAACCCGTATTTTCTTTGAAGTACATTCATGTGAACAATTTGTTTGGTACTACTGCACAGAGTGAGGTGTTTCAAGAGACGAGGAAGCCAAATGAAGTTATTGCTTGCCTTATCATAGGTTTTGTCCTAAATACCTGGATTTTACATACATCAAAGATTTTCTTGCTGTGAGTTCATGGACATAGTTATGTGTAAGGTAGAGACATGAAAAGCAGAATTGCACACAGCAATCTCTGCCCTTGAGTGCTCCAGTTCTTGTGAGAAAAGGTGGAAGTAACACAAGAGAATCATAAAACTAAAAACTAGTCTCATTCTTTTAGTGTTTTCTTATGGTTCTTGATTTTTGTTAGTTGATTTGTGTTTTACAGAAAGAGAAAATGTGTTTTTAAGAAAGCAAAGCTGGGTTTCGGCTGGTGTCTGATTAAGTCTGAATAAGATCTGCAGAAGGAAGGTGTTCTACTACATTTTAAATGAAAATAACATTTTAAACCACCACCCCCCCCCAAAAAAAAATCCCTTTAATGCCATTTGTTGTGAATAAGTTAAACTTATGGTAGTCTGTATTAATTTAGTTCATGAGCCTTTTTTGGTACAGTTGTTAAGCTAACACAGAGTTGGGGTTTTCGAGTATTTCAGCGTAAGGATTTGGTTTTATTCTTTGTAATATTGAAACTGTGGTCTGTTTTTTAAATTAAAAATTATTCTAAATTGCCAGGAAGCATGTTTCAAATACTCTGCTATTCACTTACAGCTGCCAAAACATAGTACAGTGAAATAATGGTCTGCTAGCCTGCTAAACAAGTGTCCAGCTTCCACAATGCCTGTGCAGGCAGCTCAGTGGACAGAATTTCTGTCCTGCCCAATCTGCTACAACGAGTTTGATGAGAATGTGCACAAGCCCATCAGCTTAGGTTGCTCTCACACCGTGTGCAAGACCTGCCTGAACAAGCTCCATCGCAAGGCATGTCCTTTTGACCAGACTGCCATCAACACAGACATCGATGTGCTTCCTGTAAACTTTGCACTCCTCCAGCTGGTTGGAGCCCAGGTATGACTGAAGCTCTTTGTTGTGCCACTTCGTGTTGTTACCTTTTCCGTGCCAGTTGCAATACGTGTGCTGCTCTTTCTTCCTCATGTTAGCCCAAATAAATGTTAGGGCTTAACTTTGGACTATCTAGGAGTCCATGCATGCTCTAAAAGCAACTGCACCATTTTAGGACCATCTTCTCATAAAATGAAAACGTGTTCTAATTGTAACATGAATTCTGATTTAAAAAGGCTCTTGAACTGTGACTGGAGAAAAATCCCCATTGGGAAACAGACAATTATCTGTCCCAATTGTCAGTAGAATGAGTGAACCTGCAGATTGCACTCGTTCATCATAGCCTTGTGAGAAATCTCGTTTCTAAATGTCACATGTTTGGAAGTGGCTGTTTAACCAAGTTCCAGAAGTGTGTGTGTATAATTTTTTTAAAAATATGCCTGATGATGGCTTTTCAGTTGCGTTTGCAGACACTGGCTAATCAGGCCAGGAATGTTCCCTGCGCTGTCTCGTAGCAGTGGCAAAACAGTGATTATATAATCAGTACTGCGCTTTATGGAGACTAAATAAGTCTGTTCCCCTTATGCTGATTCATGTGCTTTTTCATGTTACTCTCTCTCTAACACCTTGGTGATGCAGTAAGAAGATGTTTTTTACTTTGCTTTTTAATGTCCTATCACATGCCTTGACACAGCTATTGGTAATAACACTATGTCAGAGCGGTTTTGTTTCTCAAGTTCACGTATTCCTTTCATTTTTTTTATGTGTCAGATCACTGCCTTGATCTTACAACATTTATTTTCATGGTCTCCTAACTTCTTGCAATGTATTTCAAAACAATTAATTTATTATGACTAACACTCCCTCCGTTTTCCTTACCTGACCTTATTACTCTAATCTGAGTTTTTTTCCACCAAGTTAAGTTTCCTGCTTCTTCTCTTGGAAGATTTCAGCATGCCCAAATGATGTTTAAATTATTTTTTGCTTTGCTTTATTATATTCTTGCTAGTTAATTTTGCCTTACAGCTTCCTTTGTGTGTCTGTAGTAAATCATGCTGATCTGGTGTACTGATCACCCTCTCAGGTCTTGTGTTCTTCATCTTTTAGACCTTGGTTATTATTTTCTACCCTACTTCTATTTTTAAAGTGTTGAGTAATAACAAAAACAGTCTTTCATCACTCTAATCCTCATCTTGGGCCCTTTTTGTTGTTCCTTATGCCATGTACATGCCCTGGGTGGGTCCTGTGTTTCCCTGCTCTCGGAGCAGTGCACATCTGCAGTGTTATGTAATGAATGGTGATGTGGGTACCATCGGAGAGGTCAGCCAGGTGTACGTAATTCTTCTCCCCCTTCCTCCCCCTTGCATTTTTTTAGGTACCTGATCATCAGACAGTAAAGTTGAGTAATGTAGGAGAGAACAAACATTATGAAGTAGCAAAGAAATGTGTTGAGGATTTGGCACTCTACTTAAAGCCATTAAGTGGAGGAAAAGGTGAGTCTCCGCTGAACAGTGGAATTTTGATGTAGCTTGCTTTTAACAGCATTGTGTTTCCAGCACTGATTGTAAATGTCAGTGAGATCATACTCTCATTTTTCTAATAAAATTGCTCTTGTGTCTTTAAAAGCTTATTCACACTTGTGACACTTGTTTGTGGGTTTTTTATTTTAAGTTTACAAAATACTCTATTTAATAATACTGCCCTGGGGCTAACTTTGTACTAAAGCTGAACTTTCCCCAAAGGATGGCTTTGATGTCAGTTTAAGATTTTAATTAAAGTTCTTTTTGATAAAGAATTACACGGAGTTGCCTAAGAGAAGGGAAGGTACCTGTGACTGGCCTCCAAATCCTAGAAAAAGACATGCACTGTTAGACATTTTTTTTGTCTCACTCGGATGAATTTGATCAGAAGCACTGCTTAGCCTTTTCTCCCTTTCTCCAAAGGTGTTGCAAGCTTGAATCAGAGTGCACTGAGCCGTCCAATGCAGAGGAAGCTTGTGACACTGGTGAATTGTCAGCTGGTGGAGGAGGAGGGTCGGGTCAGAGCCATGAGGGCAGCTCGGTCGCTGGGAGAGAGAACTGTCACAGAACTCATCCTGCAGCACCAAAATCCTCAGCAGCTTTCTGCCAATCTCTGGGCTGCTGTCAGGGCACGAGGGTGCCAGTTTCTAGGACCAGGTAAGGGACCTCTACATCTGCAACAGAATATATTTAGCTGCACCTTTTCTTAACAAAAATTTTTTTGAAATTTATTCTGTTCAGTTAAAGATGTTCTGCCAGGAAGAAAGGAGAAGGGAGGAAGAAACCCCCCAAATATTAGTAACATCTGCTGGCTTAAAGTGTTTGGTTGTTTCCTCTGCCCCTCCATTAAGTGTTCTTTGCAACTGGGAGGAATTATTTCAAAAATCCTGGCAAAGAGGAGTCAATAAGCACACGTTGTGCACAGTTTGTAATGCAGTGTAAGGGTAGTAGGCTGGCTGTACTGCTGCCTGTGATTGGAATTGAATAGCTGTCGATACAATCAGCCTAACCTTAGCTGCAGCATACTTTTGAAATTTATAATGACCACACTTACATCTCTAACAAATTCGTAGTTAAGAATGCTGCTGAAGCAAGCACAGAAACAAGAAAGAAATTCTCTTTAAAATGGAAGTTGTCCTCTCTTGATTCCGGTAACTGTTGATAGCATTCCAGTACTGTTTCCATGTTTATTTTGTAGTTTCATGGTGTGGCATTGATGAGGTGTCCAAAAGGACAATGGCTACAAGACTGCACGGTGGAGAAAAGTATAAAAACTGCACTACTGATGTGTTTATTACTGAAAGTTACTCTTAACCCTAAGTTTGCTGTGCTTAGAGTGATTCTAAATACTTCTTCTAAACTAGCAACTTCTTTTAGAAGTTTGCAGGGCTTTTTTTTAGTAACGTTAAAAGCAGTAAGGAATCACATTCCAGATGATTCAGATGCTCCTGCTTATCTGTTCAAATACAGTAGCCTTGCTGTTTTGTGGAATATATTTAACTTTCATTCTTGTGTGTTAAAGCTATGCAAGAGGAGGCACTGAAACTTGTATTACTGGCACTGGAAGATGGCTCTGCACTCTCAAGAAAAGTTCTGGTACTTTTTGTTGTGCAAAGGCTGGAACCAAGATTTCCTCAGGCCTCTAAAACAAGCATTGGTCATGTTGTGCAGCTACTGTATAGAGCATCGTGCTTTAAGGTAAAACACCGGTATCGTGGTTTGTGCTGTGCAGCTGTCGTTTTATGGTGGACGTGGAGAATTCTTGTTAAAGAAGGGATGTTTAACTATTACTATTTATTAGGTCACTAAAAGGGATGAAGATTCTTCTCTGATGCAACTTAAAGAAGAGTTCCGGAGTTACGAGGCTTTGCGGAGAGAACACGATGCGCAAATCGTTCACATTGCCATGGAAGCGGGACTTCGAATATCGCCAGAGCAGTGGTCCTCCCTTCTTTACGGAGACCTGGCGCATAAATCACACATGCAGTCCATTATTGACAAGGTTTGTCAAAGGGATGATTTTAGTATCTTTGTAGGATTAGTTTTGACTATTAAATGTTGCCCAAAAAATCAAACAATTTAATGAATTAACTTTCTGTTTGCAGCCCTATCAAATATTAATTAAAACTAGATTGCCGCTTTTTTCCCTGATGTAGCATATTCGTCATATGAAGTACTTTAATTAACCTTTTGGTGTCTTATGATGAAGCTTCATAGGGCAGATTCTGAGTTGAGAAATAAAATTTCTCTCCACTGATCCTCTCTATATGCCATCTGAAGACACTATATATTGTGTTTAGGAACCAATGTCACGAACATCTTTGTAAGATTAGTAATTCACAGTTGTAAGATGCAGCACACTAATGCTCCCTTTATTTTCAGCTTCAATCTCCAGAATCTTTTGCTAAGAGTGTACAAGAGTTGACAATTGTCTTGCAGCGCACGGGGGATCCTGCAAACCTAAACAGGCTGAGGCCTCATTTAGAGCTCCTGGCAAACATAGATCCAAATCCAGGTATGCAAATCAAGCATTTTAAACTTTTCTTGGTATTCTTCGTGTCTAGCAAAATAAATTATTAAGATGATAACCTCCATTCCGGGTTACAAAATTCCCATTAACATAATAAACTCTTCTTCAGGCCTCTCCGAGTTCTGTCCTAGTACTTGGTGTTATAAAGTAATACAAGACTTGCCTCTTATTTATGATACTGCTGGAATTATTGACAGAGCGACAACCCTGCTTTTAATACTTTTAGATGCAGCATCTCCAACATGGGAGCAGCTGGAAAATGCGATGGTTGCTGTAAAGACTGTGGTCCATGGGCTGGTGGATTTCATTCAGAATTACAGTAGAAAAGGCCATGAAACTCCACAGGTAACCAGACTTGATCATTGCATTATGTCTTAATGTACATTCACTGGGGGATGCAACTTTGAAAAATTGCTGTTGATGTGAAATATGGCCTTTCCTGTGGGATAATTGATGATACTGTTATTTACTGCATTCAGATTTTGAGAACCTAATATTTGTGAATATGGAATGCAGCAGAGCTGGCCATAGTGAAATCCACACAAGGACAACTTAGCCCCTCAACAAGGAATGTCCTTGTTTTTCTGATTAAAAATGCAAAATGTAAAAACATACCATGGATGTATTTTCTGTATTTTAAGCCTGTTATTCTGTGAATGTCTGATAGATGTAAGAGGATTGTCTTGTGGTTTTTGTTTGTTGTTTTTTTTAAAGCCACAGCCAAATAGCAAATACAAAACAAGTATGTGCCGAGACCTTCGACAGCAAGGGGGGTGTCCAAGAGGAACAAACTGTACATTTGCTCATTCTCAGGAAGAGCTTGAAAAGTGAGTGTGGGAGACTTTTTCATTTTTCTGTTTTTTTCCCCTACTTTTAATTTAAATCCAAGCAATCTACAGAGATTTTTGAAAACATTCTCTTCCATACATTCATTCATTTGGAAGGATTTGTGACTCTTTTGAAGTGACAATTTTTTATATGAAATTGAAGGTACAGCAAAGCAGTATCTGCAGACTAATTCCAGTTTTATTTTTTATTTTACCCTATATGAGGTAAAATTTCCTTTCCTGAAGCTGAGTCTAAGCTCAGTGTCTCTCAGGGATTGATTATATCACCTACAAGAGAGAACATTAATTACATTTTAATTGATTAAGGAATAAACTGAGTTCTTGAACAGTATGCAGCTCTGCATTCTTGAAGCTGTTTTCACCCAAATGCATTTTCAAAGAACTGCAAAATGGATCTTATAAGAGGAGAGATGATTTTGGGTTCCAGTTGCTGAAAATAAGTTTGTAATTTTTTGGTGTCATGTTCTCTCAATCTCTTCTTTTTGCTAGTTTTGCAAATCCATCAAATTTCACAATAAGCACTTTTTATAGCATCTTGCCTTTTGTGTGTTTGCACATGTTTGTTTGTAGATACCGCTTGAGGAACAAAAAAATCAGCGCAACAGTGAGAACATTCCCCCTTCTAAACAAAGTTGGCGTAAATAGCACCGTCTCAACCACAACGGGAAACGTGATCTCTGTCATAGGAAGCCCTGAGGCAACGGGCAAGATGGTGCCAAGTACTAATGGAATAGCTAATCTAGAAACTGGGGTTCCCCAGCTGATCCCCCGCTGTGCAGACACCTCCCTGAGAGCTCTGGAGAACACCAAGAAGGGAGGGAAGACTGGAGCCAATGGCCAGAACACTTCTGGGTCCCCCACGGAATCACTCCCTGAAAAGTAAGTGACTTTTTCTACATCAAGATAATTAAACAGAACATTTTGCTTTTAGATTATCATGGAGTTTGTGGGTGGCCAGCAGGTACTGAAGTGTGGTCCTGGCTTGTAGTAATTGCTGGTGCTCAGTGGCTGCAGAGCTGTGTAAGGTCTTGCACTGCAGTGCAGGTACAGTCACACAAAGCCTGTGGGTTCAGGCACCTGTTGTTTTAGCTGTTCAATACTCAGGTGCAATGTAGACAAAATGGTAAATATCTCCCTTTATGTCTTATTCAGTTGTTCTCAGCCTGGTATCTTAGTTACTGTTGGGTAATTACATAAAAATAAAAAGTTACGGCATACAAATAAATTATATACCTATTGCATACAAATACATGATTACATGCAATAAATTGTACTCAAAATTTTACATTTCCTAAAGCCAAGAAGGATGCACGTAGCATGTACTTCCTAGAAACCTTCTAGTTTTGGGGTTTTCACTTAAAACTTCATAGACAATTCTACAGGGAATACTGAGTTTCTAAGCAGCTTTTCAAAGCCTTTGTCTTTACCAGAATACACTTAGAAAGGGTATCAAAACATTTATGTCCACTTTTGAGTTCTCCTAGGAGAAAGTCTAAGATGTATCAGTTTGGGGCATGAAAAGCAAAATTCCAGAGGAAATGACAAGGCCCAAATTTCCGTGTTGTGTGGGAGTGTACATGAGGAGGTGACTAACTGAAGTAAGTGAAGATCTGCTTAATGATGTCTTGGTAATCCTTTTCAGTAAAATTGGTTCTCCGCCCAAGACTCCTGTAAGCCAGGCAGCAGCTACCTCAGCTGGTCCTCCTAATATTGGAACAGAAGTTAATTCTGTGCCTCCAAAATCCAGCCCGTTTGTTCCCAGAGTACCCGTCTACCCTCCACATTCTGATAATGTTCAATATTTCCAAGATCCCAGGACTCAGCTGTCATATGAAGTTCCACAGTACCCACAGACAGGTGAGTGAGATGAGCACTAGGTAAAAAATAGCTCTGAGCTTTTCTCTGGAAAAGCCCAAATGCTGAGAAATAACTTCTATGTCTGTTTTGTCAATGTCTATTTTATTTTGTTTTACTTTTGTTAAATATCAGCCGAATCTTCACTTAAAGGAATACTAATCTTGTTAATTACTGGGTATGTGAGGGACTTGCTGTTTGCTCCCAGTGTTGGTGATTCTTGTCTTTGTGTGCTGTGTTATGCAGCTTACACGTCAGCCTCCAGAAGAACTTGAACCTCAAGGTCTTTCATCTACTTCTTCCTTTGTTAGCATTTAATTGCTTTTACTTAGGCTTGCTCTTGCCATGGCCTATCTGTGAGGGTATCCACGGGCAGGATCCAGAGGCATAGCATGCTTCTGCTGGGAGGCTTACACATCTTTGTGCTTGCTCGAATGTTTTCGAAAGGGTCCAGTTGTCGTTTTAGGTTGCACTGTGCATGTTTATATTCAAGCAGACAATTGTGGTTTACAGCACTGAGTCATTCACAAGCTCTCAAAAGGTAGAGGTGTTCAGGCAATCCTCTCAAAAGAAAGAATAAGTCAACTGTGAAATGGTTATTTATAGACTTTTTATTTTTTAGCAATATAGCTTTTTATTTTAGAAGGAACTATTTTAATTTCCTCTATAAAGAATTGCTTAAGATCCTGTGTTTTCAGTTACATAGTTACACCATACACCATAGGAGCGATATTTTCCAAACTGGGTCCAGGTGGTGAAAGGCCAGCGCTGCATCTGCAAATATGGTTGTCATACATGAAATTATATATTTAACAGAAACACGGTAGGGTCAGTAAGAGGTCTGTAAAGTGTGACTCCTCATTCTCTAAAGATACTTACCAATGCTATTTACAGTTTTAGAAGATGTAAAATTTTGGGTCATTCGTGGTTGCATTAAATATGCCTTTTTCCAATTTTTAAGGGTATTATCCAGCACCTCCAACAGTACCAGCTGGTGTGGCTCCCTGTGTTCCTCGCTTTGTGAGGTCCAATAACGTTCCAGAATCCTCCCTCCCACCTGCTTCCGTGCCATATGCCGATCATTACAGTACATTTCCCCCTCGAGATCGACTGAATTCTCCTTACCAACCTCCTCCTCCGCAGCCGTATGGACCAGTCCCTCCTGTCCCCTCTGGAATGTATGCTCCAGTTTATGACAGCAGGCGCATCTGGCGCCCACAGATGTACCCACGAGATGATATTATTAGGAGCAATTCTTTACCTCCCATGGATGTGATGCACTCCTCTGTCTATCAGACATCATTACGGGAGAGGTACAACTCTCTGGATGGGTATTACTCTGTGGCTTGTCAACCTCCAAACGAGCAGAGGACTGTGCCTTTACCAAGGGTAAGTGAGAGCCAGGAAGGGAAGGCTCTATGCAGAGTTGGTTCTGAAGGTCATTACTGGAAAGCTGGTAAACGATAGGCATAGACCTGTTTATTACAATGATCGAGACATGTGACTTGGACAAAGTTCTTGTTTTGTTTTTAACCTGAAAATGGGCTTGCAAAACAGACCACTCTAATCTGCATCGGGACCGGAGCCCCTCTGCCTCTTTAATGCCCATGCATGTTGCTTGAATTAATTGTATATTTAAGATTTGAGTTGCCATACATGGGCCTACAAATTCTTGTGAAATTCTTCAAGTGGTAGCAGTGGAGGATTACAGACCCAAGGAAATTTGGGTATCCAAGTGTGTCCCATGCAAGTATTTGCCTTCTGATTAGAGTGTGATGGGATATCCAGTCCTGTATTTATTCTTTCTAGGAGCCTTGTGGTCATTTGAAGACTGGTTATGATGAGCAGCTGAGACGGAAGCCGGAGCAATGGGCACAGTACCACACACAGAAAACTCCTCTGGTATCGTCAACCCTTCCTATGGCAACACCATCTCCAACACCACCTTCTCCTCTCTTCAGTGTAGATTTCAGTACAGAGGTGGGAAGCCAAAGAGCCTCTTTATTTTCCCTTCCTATGTCTGTAAGATGCCATTTAATATTTCTAGTAAAGATTTTCTACCTGCCATTTATTGTTCATAAAATTAAATAAATACTCTAGCAAAAGGAAAGTGATACCTAATAACGATGCATTCAATTTGGTATTAAGGCGATGCTAAACATGACTGCAGAAAAAAGGTCAAGAAGTGAAGTGATTCAATTCAGCCTCGCTAAATGAAATGTAATTTTACTGAACTCACTTTGTGAACCTCCAGGTTTTTGTGTAGGGAACAGCAGTTGTGTTTTCCATTAAAAAGTACATTGCCTTTGATACTCCAAATGACTTTGACTTGATGAGTAGCCTGAATCAAACTTCAAGTGTTCATCAAGTCCCAAAATATGCATTTCCTTAAAAGTGGTAAAAGGCATTGGTAGGACATTGTGTACTTCTGTATAAGTCTTGTAAAGAAGAATGGGAACTCAAGAAATAGCAATAGTGTGCTTTTGAAGAAAAAAACCCTTAAAATATTTTATTCTGTCTCTCTAAATTAGAGGCATCCAAGAAACTAGTTTAAAAACCACTATGCCAAGCATGCTTAGCTGTGGTTTTACAATTTTCTTGGTGATATTTGAAGTGTTAAGAATGATTATTCAGAACAGATCTTGTAGGTGTACCTCAAGTGCCTTATGCATGCATTCAAGGTGGATCAGGATTTAGTCATTTTTACCCAGGTTGGAGGGTTGTAAGTTGTATTTCAATTTACCACTGGCTAATACATTAAAGGAAAATGCACGGCTTCCTCTCAGTTAAGTTGCTGTAGGTATTTGCCTAAAGAAACCTGACACTAACACAGATTCCAGTCTCTCGTCTTGGCAGGCCAAGCAGTTGTTCGTATGGCAAAGTTTGCCCTCTCACAGCTGCCAGAGGCACTGGTTTAAAATTTGACAAAACAGCTTATGTTGTCCTCAAGTCAAGCCTTGAATATGGCTGGAGCTCCTTGATTGACTTTTGAGATACATTTACTGCTATTTAATTAAATTATCTTCTCATTTTAAAACTGAATTCCCTGTTTTTATTGTTCATTGCTTATTTATTCCCTTTTCTGTAGTTCTCAGAGAGTGTCAGTGATTTGAGTGGAACTAAATTTGAGGAAGACCATCTCTCTCACTATTCACCGTGGTCTTGTGGCACTATTGGCTCTTGTATAAATGCTATCGACTCAGAGCCCAAGGATGTGATTGCCAATTCCAATGCCGTGTTAATGGTAGGGGTTTTCTGCATGTTCTCTCATTAGTGTGATGATCCTTACATGCTGAAGTGTCTTCTGTTCGGTTAAACCAGCCTTTTTTAAAAAAAAAAGGTGATAGCTTCCATTATTAGTATTTTGAAGTAGTTCTGCTCATTTGAAGTTGTTGGGGATATCCTTTCCTCGTTTTGTAAATAGGCAACAATAATGAGAAACCTACTGGCCAGCTGAAGAATGTGCATAACCTCAAATGAGTCCATGTATGTCCTGTCTCCTGAATGTGTAGGATTTGGACAGCGGGGATGTTAAAAGGAGAGTGCATTTATTTGAAACACAGAGAAGGGCAAAGGAGGAAGATCCGATAATCCCATTCAGCGACGGACCGATCATCTCCAAGTGGGGTGCAATCTCCAGGTCATCCCGCACAGGTTATCACACGACAGATCCAATCCAGGCCACTGCTTCCCAAGGAAGTGCTACTAAGCCCATCAGTGTATCAGGTACAAGTAGAGGCTTTGTGTGACAATAATTCATCATTCATACACACCGTGAGCATTTCATCCTCTTTGTGCTTACTATAGCTATGAAATGCAAAGAGCTGTAGAACATGTATAGCCCACTGAAGAGCAGAGAAGATAGTGAATGGTATCTTAATTCTTTTACAGATTATGTCCCTTATGTCAATGCTGTAGACTCAAGATGGAGTGCCTATGGCTCAGATTCTGCTTCCTCAGCACGTTATGCAGAACGGTACGGACTCCTTCCCGAGCTCTGTTCACAGCTTTTCCTGTAGCTTGCAGTTCTTCAAAGTCCTCAGTGTGTGTGTGGGGAACCTATTAATAGACATTCTTAATTTTAAAGTAAAAGACTTTTTACCTATCCAGCATAAAGCCTTGGAAAAAACTAGGTTAAAACTCATGTAGTCTTTAATACTTAATGCAGTTAATAGTGCACAATTATTACCAGTGTATCCCTTGGGAAACCTATCAAAGAACTGCAGTCAGGTAACTGCCAAGTTGTCATGTCAAAATCTTGAGTAGTTTCAGGTTTTCTTGCCACATCTTACCCATGTGTAAAATAAGAATGTTTGCTTCATTATGGTGCCTTGAAGTATTTATGAACCACAGTGAAGATGAAGAACACGTTGTCTTAATCACATCTAGTTTCTGTCCAAAAATCTAACATTGATAGAAGAAGTTATAAAGAAGTTCCCATAAAGATCTTTTTTTCATTTTGTTTTTGAGAACTTGTTTTTAATTCCTAGCTTTGCCTTCTTTCTTTTAAAGGGACAGGTTCATAGTTACAGATTTGTCTGGTCACAGAAAGCATTCCAGCACTGGAGATCTACTGAGTATTGAATTACAGCAGGTAAGACCAGTTATTATACCATGAGGGTTTTTAAACTTAAAAGAAATAGTTTAGTAAAGTGCTTTTAAATATATTTTCTTAGTGTAGCCTATGGAAAATAGTACAAATGACAGAATGATCAGTAAGGGTTAAAGCAGACACTAGTCTTGCAGCGCTTGGTGTGCTGCGGTAGGACTGCCAACAGGAGCTGTTCCACTGGCATCAGGAAGGCTGTTTGGGGAGAAAGTGCTGTATCTGATGCATGTCAGCAAATGCAGAAAGAAATAAGTGCAGTGCATTAGGAGAACACATGGTTCTCCATCTAGCAAGGGAACTGTGCTTTTGTGAGTGGGTTATTTTGCCATCTGACCACACATGGTTTAGGTGTAGTGGTTGGTAACTGATCTGTTTCTTTCCATAGGCCAAAAGCAACTCCTTACTCCTTCAGAGAGAGGCAAACGCCCTTGCCATGCAGCAGAAGTGGAATTCTTTAGATGAAGGCAGTCGTCTTACCTTAAATCTTTTGAGCAAGGAAATTGATTTGAGGAATGGTGAGGTAAAGAAAGGGGTAATTGGGATGAAACAAATCTTTGAGGGTGTTTATATATATATACAGAAGCACATGAATTTTAACTAAGAGTTGGAACTTAGTTTTAATTTTAACACTCCCAAATATTTATAGCACATTCTGTGCAAGTTAAGTCACTGTTGTTGCACTCAGTTATTTCCCTGAGATCAAGCAGGTGCACCTGCTATGCTGCTGCTCCAAACATGGATTTACAAAGTGGGAAGAACGTGACAAATCCTTTTCATACAATCATTAGTTTTTGTCTATTTGCACGTGTTATAAATCTAAATATTTTGCCAGTGGACTCTGCTCAAATTTCTGCTTCAGTATTCATTTTATCTCTGTTAGAGTAGTTTATTGTGATTAGATTTAGCCTTGTATCCTATGTTGTCTATGGCTGAAGTTCATTTTTGTCTGACTAGCTCTCTTGTATTGTAGAAATGTTGTGTGCTAGAAATGCGTCTTCTGTTTTCATTTTAATACTCCGGTGTTGTGTGAAGCAGATGAAAAGCCAGCTTGGTATTTAGAGAACATATTAATTCTTTTTTAGACTGATTATCCTGAAGACTGTGCAGACACAAAGCCAGACCGAGACATTGAACTGGAGCTGTCGGCCCTCGACACAGACGAACCCGATGGGCAAGGTGAACAGATAGAAGTGAGTACAAAAATCTGTGTGTCTAAAGAGGTTGCTGGGTCCTTTCATTTATAGATTAGTATGTTGAAAGTAAAGCCTTTTGGTTTTAGTCCTAGTAATGGCATCCAACATCGGTCTTACTATAACACTTGGGGTCTTGTATTTCTCACTCAGATACCTGGCAGTTAATACTAGTGAAGTTAAAAACAGCTCACAGTTTATACTGCTCTTGTCATTCACAGCCATCTTTGAATAATTGGCTTTTCCTTTAGTGAAATGTGGTAGACATTCCAATAGTATGACATAAAATTAAGGAGTCTTTTGACCAGACTCCCATTTCCATTAGCTTAATGTAGTGGAACTTAATAGGAAAGCGTAAAGCTGGTAGGGACAGAGTTGATGGGCATTTCTTCTTTTCTCTTGTAGGAGATTCTGGACATACAGCTGGGGATTAGCTCCCAAGAGGATCAGCTGCTCAATGGAACAACCGTAGAGAATGGGCATCTGCTAAAGCAGCACCAGAAAGAATCTATGGAACAGAAGAGACAAAGTTTAGGTGAAGACCTTGTGATTCTGTGAGTGTTAGACAAAACAGCAGTGTCTGCCAATGTTAGACAAACAGCAACATCAGAATAGCGGAAGCATGATTGTGTAAGGATGAACTACGTACCTGCTCAGACTTGGATTAGACATCTGCATTGTTTATACATGGTGGAGTGAGAAGAACCTGTTAAGGAATAGAATCAGGCCACAAAGCTGAAAGTCCCAGGCTGGTACCATTGTTCGTATGTATCGTTGTAATCGTACACACTGAAACGTGTCACAGCTGTTCAAAATACCTTTCACAGTCAGTAAGCAAAAAATGCAGAATATTTTTATAGTTAACAGAAATTAAGAAAAACTTCAAAAGGTTAAATGGCGGACTGTTTGCACAAATCTCCGTGGAGAGGTAGATTTTGAAATACACTATTTTAGGTTTATATGTTCTGTAGTCTTTAACGAGTAAAGCAGCCTTTGAAAATGAGGCAGACTACTTTAACATCTCAAGCGTACCATTCCAGAGGAAGATGTTTAGCCTGTTGCTAAAAATGAGTTTATGTCAGTATTTATTTAATGCACACAATTCAGTTCCGGATACTTGTGCATGTCCTTGTTTAATATTTGTGTAACTTATTTTTCTCCTCAGGGAGGAGCAGAAAACAATCCTGCCCGTAACTTCTTGCTTCAGTCAGCCGATCACAACATCTGTTAGCAATGCAAGCTGCCTGCCCATCAGCACATCAGTCAGTGTTGGCAGCCTCATTTTGAAAACTGCTCACATTATGTCTGAGGATAAAAATGACTTTTTAAAGCCTGTTGCAAATGGCAGGATGGTTAACAGCTGAAAGGCATTCATCTTTCCAGCTTGTGACCACACCATGGAAGCATTTACACTAGCTTTTTATATATATAATATATATTATATAATGTATATTTTTTTTAAAAAAAATAATATTGGGGTCATGCATTTCCTGTGGACTCTTTGATACTTCAAGCCCCTCTCGCATTAGCATTCTGAAGAAAAAAAAAACTTACTTTAGTAGGGTAAGGCGTTCACTTTCCACAAATGAATGGAATTTGGACATTGTTTTACTTAAGCTTAAAGCAGCTTTTTATGAGTTTGTAGCAATCCGGTGCGGTATCTGAGCCATTCTTGTTGAAAATGGCTTCTGTAGAAAACTAACAACTCAGTTATTTAAACTAGCAGGATCCTACGATGATACATCTAGTGAAAGGAAGACTAACTTATTTGTCTCTATTTTGTTTCACGAGAGAAGAACTTGTGTCTTGTTGCAGCTGCTTTTTCTTTAGTTGTGGAACTTTGCATGGAGTACTGTTTCCTGTTGGAAGACTGAGAGGTGGAGATTTGGACTTGAGGCTTTTACAGGGTTAACACACCATTAGCTTTGCACTGCTGCGTTATTTGCCGGTCTGTGGGGCAGTGCTTTGCTGCAGCTTTTGGTTTCCATTCCCCCCAGTTTCTGCTTTAGTACTCTAGATACACGTACACAGGCTACTTGTCCAAGTAAAGTTATCAGAAGTAAATCAAGTGCCTAAGTCCTCCAGCTAATGTACTAGATATCGATTTCCCCAAGCTATACGTGAAACAAATTTCAATGATTTTGAGAGGTTATGCACTAATGTAACAGCAATTTTGGGTTTTTTTCTTCTTCTTTTTCTTTTTTTCATTAATAGTTCTCAACTTGGAGATTATAGGATCCAGATGACTTGGCAAAAAGTATCAGGTGCTCTTGGCTTTCCTTTGAAAACCCTGTATCTAGTGTTTGCACTGACTAACAAGATGGTATTGCTGTTTTTTGTACTGTTTTGTTTTTAATTTAAACTAAATATTGGGAATTTAAGGTGGTTGTAATTACCTTTGTTAAATGTTGTTAATCATAATCTTGTATTCAGGTTTAATTTTTGTTTATTCAGTGGCAACTTATTTTCAAAGACCTTGAAAATACAGTGAGATAGCATTATCTGACCTTCAGAGTACTGAAAACTGTGTGAATTTTATGCCCTGTTAAGAGGTGACTGAGAATCATGTTAGACATGTCAACTGAAAATTGGTTTTCATAAATGCACATGAACTAGAGCCCTGGGCATATTTTTTTTGAGAAGCTTAAAAATCCACTTTTTTTTTTTTCTTTTGAGAAAGCAGGACTCTCCCTCCTGATGATTACTATCTTCTCGTTTGTCCTCTTACTTTTCTTTGTGACAAGTTTTACATTTTTTTATGTTTTTATTAACTTCTGTGAAGTTGTTTACTCTGAAAATTGTACTGGAATATTTTAAGCCAAGCTGATCTTTCACCAGGTGTACTGCATGTAAGGGCTTTTCCTGCTAGCAAAATGCTTAAAGAGGATCATGTTACTGGTCGTCTGAGTTGTTATTTTACAAAATCACAGCTATGTGGTCGGGTAAGATTTTGATAACTGTTTTGTGCACGCTTCTGGGGGGTGGGGGTTGGCATTTCCCTGAGGGTTACTGATTAGACTAAGTAAATATTGGTGTTTGATATCTCTCCTAATGAACCTGTCCATGAAATAATTATGTTGTAAATATACCTGCAAATCCAAGGGTTAGTTTTGATATTCTGGTGTCAGTATGGAAGATCTTACACATCTATTTAATACTCCAATGTCAAGGAATGTATGTAGAAAAACAGTCAAGTAGTCTTTTCTTAGTTTCCTTTGGCTGTTGCTGTACCTTCTCCAGCCAGTGCCACCTCACTCTAGGGTTAGACTGACGCTTCGTTTCACTCGCTACGTGAAGTGAATGGATACAAGAACCAGACCACCTTTGTCACCTTAACTTATTTCCTATTGACGTTAACTTTAACTTAGAATGTTAGACATAAATATGATTGTTGTATATTTTATACCAAGACCATTCTGTAAATATGAATTTATATTACTTTTGAAATGCTTCTGAGATACTATTATTTGCTGTACAATGTAATTCCAAAACAGATATGCAAACAAGTATGTCTCTTTCATGGATATTTAAACAGTGAGATCTTCCATGTTGAAGGTGATGTAATTTTTTTAAAAGATTTTTAAATTTTAAATTGCTATTTTGTTACAAAAATAGAGAAAATATAAAGGTTTGAGAAGTCCTTATTTGCCCTCAGGGAAAGAGCCCTCTGTGCACCAGAACTCCACAGAACATCTTCAGCATGATCTGAGGGTGAATATATACTACATAAATTGATTGTGTATTTACCTTAACTTTTTAATTTTAAAATGGCAATTTTAAAAACTTGGTTGTGCTCTGCTGGAGGGGGTTGGGATAAGCTGCTTACACACATTTGCCTGTTTGTCCAGTGAAATGACATAAGCCTGCCATATTCCTGCCAAGGTCTTGGCATATTTGAGAACAAATGTATCTCCAGACTCGTCTGCAGCAGGAGGTCCCGTGATAGAGCAGTTCTCTAGGATGACCATACACTTCACATGGGAAGTTGGTTCTCAACTGAGGCTAGAGTTTTCCAGTTGAATTTTTAACCTATAATGACAGGCAAAAGAATTATTTGGGGGTTTAACAGCATGCCAGCTTTGTCTTACAGTTTTAACACTGGCTGTGTGGTTTTTGCCATGAAACTAATGCCCTCCAGTGCCCTGACAGGGAGAAGAAGCTGCAGGTGGGAACACCTGGCTCTGGCTTCCTTCGTTGTTGAAGTTTCAGCCCTTGACCCTTTACGAACAAGTATGTATTCATTTGTTAGTTGTAAATCAGGTGCCTTTGGGCTATGGAAGGGCTTATTTTCTGACACTGAGAGAGAGTGACTTACCTTTGTGTGTCAATAGCAGTGATGCCCATTTAGGTTTTGGCCTAACTTACTGTGCTGTCAGAAAAGAAGGCCCGTAGCAGATCGGGGAAAGAGATTGGCTCTTTTGCTTTGCTTGGACAAGCATTTTGGGTTGGTTTGGTTTGGTTAATTTTTTTTTTTTTTTCCCCATTAGGGGTACAGCAGGGATTTCACATGCAAGAGAGACAGGAATTATTAGTATCTAAGTTAATTGTGTTGCCTCACTACCTGGATTCATTCCTTGGTTTGCCTCATTTCCCACATAGGTCTTAATAGAGACTAATGCTTGTGCTGGGAGAATGCTTGTGTGAGAAAGTAAATATCTGTACATTCTTAACATATACTTAGAGCAGAGTGAATGCCCTGCTACTGATATTTTGTTCCTGTAAACAGGTGACAAGAAATGAATCTTAGTGTTTATGCAGATTTTGCATTGTAGAATGTATACTAGACCCTTCAAAGGCAAGGTTAGACTCTTTGCAAAGCAAACTGGCGTTGGTTCTTGGTAGTCTAGTACAGGGACACTAAAGTTTGGCATTTGATTTAGGAAAAAGAAAACAGTTGTACACAGCTGATTATGTTAAATAAGCTCTTAATTAAGCTCTTTGTAGAAGTCTAATTTGGAAGGTTTTAGTGCTTTGATAACTCAACTGAAATTTTAATTTCTCCTGTACTCAAGAGCTGAATGCTGTTCTTGTATAATAGTGTACTAGGCTGGATGAGGTACAAAATAATGCACAGTGGTCAGAAACAGCTGAGGAAAGAACGCTTAAAATAACTCAATCTAAACTCAGAGTAGTTCCAAACATTGGTTTTGTTTGCTTTTTTTAAAGCACAAGTTGTCAAGTTGTACCTGTTGCTGTACATAAACACTGTATGCCAGCAGCTCCTTGATCATATTTGTGAACAGACTTTTCATTAATTATTAGACTGGTATTAAAGGAAGGTGTTGAATTTGAGAGTGTAACAAAATGAGAAATGATCAGATGATCTATAGGATGTAAAAGTCCATTTTTATGTTGTAGTTTAATGCCTTTGTTAGGAAGTTCCCTCTCATTGAGGGACCTCTTCTGCAAGCAGAACACAATAAATGTGCTTTTTTAAATGACCCAATTTCCCACTATAAATGAACAGCTGACTTTCGCAGTAGTCATCCCCCTGCATCTCTTTGCTGGCAAGGGAGCAGGACACGGGGGAAAAAAAACCCAGAACTGTCACTGATGAGATGAAACAAATCTGAATAATCAAAGTACCCAATGCCCAAACATAATTCTACACCCCATTATTTAAGGATGCTTGTGGAAGCTTTTAATCACTCAAGATTTTTCTGTAAAAGCTGAAATAAAGCAGAGCCTGGCTGCGTTTCTTACTGCCAAAAGCCAAGGTCATTTGCACATAGCCCATGGATTTCTCCAGAGTAGATCTCCGTTACCCAAGGCATGGGAATGCATGCGTTTTCTTAGCTGGGCAAACAAGTACATTATACAGTAGTTGTGATACAACACACGTGGCTTTGATTTGTACTGCACATACCCACTGTACAGCCACTCCGAAGTATTGTGGTTAGCTTGCAGCATCTGCTGTCGCATTGATACTGTTTACTGCGTATTCTTTTCCCTGGAAGTTTTAAAGAAAATTTTTTTTTCTTGTTGCATTGATTACATTTTATAAATTTGCTTAGCTGGAAAGTTTGGGAAAAGAGGCCTGTTTGTCAATTGTACAACCGATTGTGAAGCTCTAGTGTGAATATTTTTACGTCTGTATTAGACATTTTCTTTGCAAATCTATTGTTCGATTGAAATGTAAATGAAATAAAAGATGGTGTACACCCATCATGTATAAAGCAGGCACCATCGCTACGATGGATTTAATGCTCATTTTTATGGCGCATTCTCAGCTTCTATTTAAAACTATAATTTAAAGAAAAAAAAAATCTGTAAAATGAAATGGGGATATATGGGGGAGTAAATTCTATTCCGTTTATTTCGGTTTTGATTCCCAATGGTAATGTTTCCCTTCGTGTTAGAGTAGGGGGGCCCCGCGGGGCCCGTGTGTCGCTGTAGCACTGACGTGCAGAGGTTGTAGCTTTGGCTGGGCACGGATAGAGCATCCCGGTTCGGTGTTTGAGAGACTCGATGGAAGAAGTTTGCAGTATTGACATGTATTTGCATGCACGAATAAAATTATTTGTCCACCTTAACGGGCTGTGTGTCGTCAGTGGGGCCTGGGGGGAGCGGAGGGAGCCGGGGCCATTCCGCGCTGAGGGGAGGGGGGCCGGGGGCTCCCGCCGGTGCCGCT